>CAUYRT010065648.1:0-15233 GCA_963574885.1 Lepilemur ruficaudatus
CTTTGGGAGGCCAAGGCAGGAGGATCACTTGAAGCCATGAGTTCAAGATCCACCTGGGCAACATAGTGAGATCCCTTCTCTATAAAAATATATATATATATGCATATATATGTTTTTAAATTAACCAGGCACAATGGTGCAAACCCATGGTCCCAGCTACAGGAGGCTGTGGCAGGAGGTCCACTTAAACCCAGGAGTTTGAGGCTGGAGTGAGCTATGATCTCACCACTGCACTCCAGCCTGGGTGACAAAGCAAGATCCTGTCTCAAAAAGCAACAAAAAATGAAGCCATTGAAATGTGCTGTACATAACTACCTTGTGTTGTGTTGCTGACTTTGGGTTAATAAGGACGTACGTGGGTGGAACCATGGGGAACGGCAGGCTTGGAGTTCAGGGTGCCACGTGGAGAATGGAGTTTCAGAGGAAGCAGGAAATGAGGGCAGGTTGCGATGGGATGAAATAGAAGCTCATGGAGATCTCTGGAGACACTGGGGAGAACATCAGACTTCCAACAGCATGTGGGGTTCACATTACAACAATTCTACTAAGTATTAGAGGAAAAGAAAATCTCCTAAGGCTGGAGAATATGAGAACACTCAGACTAAAGACTGCTGGATTTTAAATAGCTAAAATATTTGAGTTCTAAAATTATTTCTTTTTGTATATAAATTAGGATGGTCTTGAAATCCTTATCAAAAATACCACCTACATTCACTTGCATTTAATATGCTTTCTTGATGGAGACAGAGGGGGCAGTTACAGCCCACCTGAGGCTGGTGGGAACCAACTATAGATGTGCTGTGCTGGAGAATCTCGTCCAGCATGTGCGTCGGGGGAAAAATCCGAGACAATCCATGTCATAGAATGTGCTCAGGGAGGAAGTCTGTCCTGGTAAGGCATCTGATGTGCTGTTCATAAGCCTCTAGCTGATGGAGGTTTGGCCCACACTTACCTGAATGGCCAGAGGAGAAATCAAGGAAAAAAGACCACTCCTTCAGTACCCTCAAACCCAGGCCAGAATGCCCACCCAAATAGCCCCAGGCATCCTTGTTATGAGCTGAACTGTGTCTTCTTCCCACTCCCAAACTTATAACCCCCAGTCCTTCCAAATGCGACTGGCAGTATTTGGACATAGGGTCTTAAGGAGTTGATTTAGTTAAAATGAGGTGGTTATGATAGACCCTTATCCCACCTGACTGGTGTCCTGAAATGAAAAAAAAGACACCAGGGATGTGCTAGCACAGAGGAAATACCCCATGGGGACACAGTAAGAAGGCAGTAAGAAAGCCCGTGGATGCACAGGCCAAGGAGAGAGGCCTTGGGAGGCGCCAACCCTGCCAGCACCTTGATCTTGGACTTTCAGCCTCCAGAACCATGAGAAAATATATTTCTGTTGTTTAGGCCACCTACCCTGTGGTATTGTGCTATGCAGCCCTGGCAAACTAACACATTTCTCACGGTACTATAAAGTTTGGAACGAAAACAATAAAGAGGCCTAATGTGCTGAACAAAGGTAGCTTTTATTTAGTAGAGCGCTCCCGGGCGAGGTTCAAGGGTTCCTGGGAAAGGGGCCGAGAAGTCGCGCCGTGCGGACCGGGGAGGTGGGTTATATACGGGCCATCTTTACACGGAGCTGGTCCAAATTGGCAGCCGGGCCGGATCTCCGCTTCAAAACAGAAGTGGCCCCAGCGGGTAGTTCTTCCGCGAGGAAGTGGCCCTTCGGAACCACGTGGCAGAGTTGAGGATGTGGGGAAGGGGGGATGTGCAAGCCCCCAGGAGGATTCCGCCCGCCAGCCTTACAGGTATGATGTCTGATTTTTAATTTTCTGTCACCCGGGCTATTAAACTTCACCCACTAAAGATCACCAAGACACGCCTGTGGTCAAGAAAAGGTTTATTAGCTTCCTGCAGCAAGGGGAACACACCCCATGAGAACTGTGGCACATCTCACTCTAGGGCGGTTGGGGAAGTGTACTTAGGGTTTGGGGGACTGACTGGGGTATGTCTTAGGATGGATTTGGGGCAGAAGATAATGAGGAAGGTCTGGGCAGTAATGAGTCAGAATTTGGAAACTGTTATCATAACTTGTTGGAACTTACTGGAACAATCCAATAAGTTGGATTGGAGTTGTTGGAACAATCAATGGTCTTATTTCTAAAGATGCAAGTCCTTGTACAGTTACTATTAGATCAAGTTTGTGGTCTTACCTTAAACAGAGGGGTCTGAATGAGCTGGGGTTAAAACGGTGAGAGCTGGGATAGTTTGTCTTGCATGTCGTGGTTGGGTACGGTTTATCTGTTTTGCAAGTTATGGTATGGTTTTGCAAGTTGTGGTTTCTGTTTTATCTCTCACTGCTCAGAATCTCTTTGTGCTTACCTCAGGGATCTCAGACAGAATTCAAAGAACTGACACGGATAAGTGAGCACTGTAATTGTTGAGGTGTGACTATGCTTACTTTCTAGGTAACTCTAAGATTTCTTATCTGTTTACAAACCACCATGATTCTAACATTTAAAGAAGCAACTTGGCATCTGAAACACTAAAGTTGCAACACACTCAATTAACACAAATTTATGTTTTTCATTTAACTGCAATCCAAACAGTGGGGTTACATTAACAATTCAGCTCAAAAGTTCAAAGAGGGACTCTGGAGTTACACAGACCTCGATTTAATTCACATCTTCCTGGCTTGTTGGTTGTAGGATCTTGGGCAAATTACTCAACACCCCTGGCTCAGTTTCATCACCAGTAAAATGGCCTCCCTCATAGGGTTATTGTGAGAATGGAATAAGTTAATGCATGTAGTCTAGCTATCTGTTGCTACATAACAAATAACCCTAAAACCTAGTGGCTTTAAACAGAAATTTTATTTTGCTAATGATGTTGTGGGTCAGGAATCTGGTAAGGGTTTGGCTGAGCTCTCATCTCTGCTTCACTGAGCATCAGCTAAGGTGATTCCATTGAGGCTGGGGATTCACTTCCAAGATGGCTCACTCCCACGACTGGCAAGTTAGTGCTGACTGTCAGCTGGGAAATCACCCAGGGCTGTTGATTAGAGCCCTTGGTTCCTCCCCAGTGGACCTCTCCACAGGGCCACTAAAGTTCCCTGACAGTCTACTAACTGGGTTCCAAGATCCCTGAGCAGAAGCTGGAAGGCTTCTTTTAACATAGCATTCAGTCCCAGAGTGTCACTTGCGCTGCATTCTGCTAATAAAGCATGTCACAAAAGCCAGCACAGATTCAAGGGGAGCAGAATTAAACTCTTCCTTTCACTGGGTGAAGTGGTAAAGAATTTGTGGCTATCTTAAATCTCCCACAATGTAAAGTGTTTCGCATAGTGACTGCCACATTCTGTGAGCTATTACCGTCAGCAGAGTAAGATAGCTGTAGTTTCCTAAAACCAGCAGAGGAACATAAAGTGTGTATCTATTTTGATAGTCTGATAGAAATTTTATCATTTTTATTAACTCTATATTTCTTCAAGGAATCTTTTCCCAGGCTTCTTCAATAATCATAACACTGTAGGTGTTAATGATAGTGTTTCAGAGATGTATGAATTCTCACTTAACTATTCTAGCTCTTTTGAAACATTTTGTAAATAATTGCTCAAGAAGCGCATTAGGAAGCATTCCCCACACCAGCTGTCTCTTGCAATGGCTAGCAGGCAGAGGGTGTGGAAGAGCCTCCTCAAACACTAAGTTAAACCCTTTCCTCTCTTCCCAGCCCCGACACAGCACTCTCTCCTTCCATGGGATAAAGCTAAACGACCGATGGTCTAAGTGCCTGAGAGAGGAAGAGGATACATGGCGAGATTTGAGAGAGGAGGTACAACCTCCCGGATTATTTTCCAGTCCCATTTTTTGAAAGGGAGAAGATTTAAGCTGGCAATAAAAATTGTCTTCAAATATCTAAAGGGCTGTCATAAGAAAGAGCAGATTTAATCCCAAAGGAAAAAAGAAAAAAGTGAACCTTGGATCAGTATGGGGAAGTCTTGGTACAATAAAAACAAACATTTTCTTTCACTGAGAGCTTATTGAAAATGGAATGAAGTCCCGCAGGAAGTAGCAGCCTTCCAGCCCCTGGAAGGGTAGGTAGCAGCAGGTCTGGATAACTATTTGGTGGAGATGTTGCAGATGGTTTCCTGCAACTGTTGGTCAGGGGCAGGTTATTCATATGATGTCCAAGTGTTCTCTGACCCTGGAATTGTATAATTTAATGTCCAAATAAAATTTACTTCCTGTTTTTCTGACTTCATTTACAATCAATGTATGCAAAACCGTGTAAGTATATAATCTATTAACCATGCCTTCCCAACTGGGCCACAGCTTTAAGGTTCAACAGATCCATCCAGCAGAATTTGGAGAGTAGCAACTCTTGCTAGCAATTCTAGTATTTGCAGCTGTAGAGTAATTACTAGAAGAACCAGTAGAATTACCTACAGAACCTGCACATTTGTGTCAAGGCAACAAGGCCAAGGTGCCATACAAATGCAAATGGGATATACAGGAACTAGACACAATAAGATGTGATGACATCTATTGATTTGGAAGCACAGGAAAGTGGATGCATAACATATAGTATTTTAAAGCAAAAGAAAAGTAGATAAGTCTGTTAGGAACCTTGAACTTAGTAGCATTTCTGCAGTACCTACAAAACCCTGTCTTATGCATGCCAGGACTAGGTAAGAACCTGTATTGGGATGTTGACATCCCAATTTGTACCATTAGTTTGGGGAAGGTCTTTAGTCACTAAGGGAAAAGCTATCACAAGACTGAAGATTACCATCCCCACATAGACCATTCTTACAGAGAAAGTGTTTTATCTTTACAGGAAAGATAATTCTTAACTATGAGCTCACTAATGACCTGGACATTGCCAAAGCAGTAACCACCTTCTGTATTAATCTTATTATTTCTTTCAGCAGCTTTTCATGCAATTTTCTATTCCTCTTACTCTCTTTAAACATTTTCCTCCCTTGGTTTTAGTGACTCTACACTCTTCCTGCTCCCTCCTGTCTGTCAGTCTATTCTACCTACAATCCCTTTTGGGGCCTTCTTGACATCACCTCTAAAGATTGGGGGCCCTTAAGCTCCGTAATAGAAACTATTTTCTTCCCATATCATTAAATACCATCTATACACTGATCGCTGAATATCTTGAGGCCAGACCTCTTCTTAGAGCTCCACTACATGTAGGTCATATATCCAACTGCCTACTTGACCCTTCTACTCATGTATTCCACATCTTTTAAACTCAACATGTAGAAAATACGTGGGTTGATTTTGCCTCCCACACCATTCCTTATGCCCCCACTGCCCTCTGAAATCTGTTATTCTCTGAGTCTTCCCTGTATCAGCAAATGGTGCATCACCATGTAACCAGTTGTTCAGTTGGACACCCCAAAATCATCCTTGACTTCTACTTCTTCCCCACTCCACCATATCCAGTCTACATACAATTTATGTCGAGTCCACATACAAAATACATGTATAATCCATCCACTACCCACCTTTTCACAGCCACAACCCTAGGGCAAACTACACTGGATATTGCAATGGTTTTCCTAACAATTCTCCCCACCCCCACCTCGACAACTTTCAGTTTACTCTCTACGCTGCAACCACCATAGCTCTTTTGAAAAATAATTTGTTTTTGTAACACATTTCCACTTTTCCTCCCCCAAAAAGCTCAAGAAGAAAAAGGGTTACAAAGTTTTTATCTGACTGTAGTAACAGGTGAGGTATCCGTTCTTACTATTTGTAAGCGGTAATTTTTTTCTGTTCTTGTTAATGCTTCTTTGCTATTTTTATTTTCCTTTTCATATGTCAATAAAATGCTTAGGGAAAATATTCCTCCTCAAAAGTGGAGTCCACTTTATGATATGTGTGCTAGCCAAACTAGCCCCATTGTGGTCTTTTTAAAAGATAAATCAATTCAGGTGAATCTTAAAACTTAAAGCTTTCTATGACTTCCCTTTGAACTTCAAAGAAAATCTAACTCATTACTGGGAGCTATAAAGTCCCCACAGCAATGTTCCTCAAATTCTCTACGGTAAAAAAAAAAAAGCTTGTATTTTTTTTTTTTTAAATTTTCAATCCCTCTCTAAGGGATAATTTTATAAGATATAATAAAAGTGAATTACTAGAAAAAATGAAACCAGAAAAAAGGGACATCAAAATATAAGTCTCATTTTTTTCATTAGATTGAAAAGACATAAAACCACTCTGTCAAATCGTTTAAAAAGTTTTAAATGCTCATTTTCAATGTCTATATTTATCCCATCATGAGCCAGTCCAAGGACTGGCACTGACCTAGATGATCCAGCCCTGCCTAATTCTGTAACTTTGTCTTAGAGACTCTCACCCTCCTTCACTCTGTTCCAGCCCTACTTTCTGTATCTTAATAGAAGTTTTTTCCAGCTTCAAGGTATATTTCTTTCTCTGGATCTAGAAGCTTCACCAGCCCCTACTTCTCTGCCTGGAGAGTTTCTTCCCATCTAGTTTCACTTTAATTCCCCCTTTTCTCAAATGACAATCTCTCTGAAGTCAGTAACACTGTTATTTTCTAACACAGCACCTGGTTCATTTCTGCATACCACTTATCATAATTCATACTGTTTGGTTAATTGTTTACTGTTTATCTCCTAAACTAGCCCTCAGTTCAATACAGGCAAAAGCCATGTCAGTTTTATTCATCACCAATACCTGGCATACACTAAGCACTCCATAAATATTTGTTAAATGATTGAATGAATGAGTTAATATTAATAAATTGTACAAATAACTGAGCTTTTCTGACAGAGCACACTAATAGTCATGCTATCCATCCTAAACAGTCAGCATCTGGGTTAGGCCAACCCAGTCATAATGAAATGCAGAAGTATGACTTATTAGTCTACAACTTTGTTCAATAGTTCATTTGTTTGACCTAAAGGAAAAACTGAGGCAAAATTAATATAAGTAGAGAGTTTATTTGGGCCAAGTTTGAGGACTACAACCAGGAAACACAGTTCACATTGCCCTTAATATATTCTCCGTTTAGCAGCAGTTACAAGTGGATTTTTGAAGGGAAAAAGAAGGGGAGTTTCTAAGTTGTTTACCAAGAATTTACATTAAAATATTAATAACATGAGCTATTGATTGGTAGTACACAAATTCCAGGAACATGAAGATAAATGGTGAGGCAAAGCTGCTAGTCAGAACTACAGAGAAGAAAAGAAAGAACAAAATGCCTTTAAACAATTGCTCCTGGGCGTGGAGGGAGTGGGTTGGGAGAGTGACTGGTGTCCCTTACTCACATCTCTCTCAGCTTGTATACGTCACACAGTTTCAGACTGCTCTGAGCTACTTTTCTTTTCTCAATTTAAATTAGAAATTTCCTGGCCTGGCACACTGGCTCACACCTGTAATCTTAGCACTTTAGGAGGCTAAAATGAGAGGTTCTCTTGAGCCCAGGAGTTCCTGGGCAACACAGCAAGACTCTGACTCTACAAAAAATTTATAAGTTAGCTGGGTGTAGTGGCAGGCACCTATAGTCCAGCCAGTAGGGTTGTGTATAAAGATGAAATTTGTGACAACACAACATAAGGTGAGGGAGGACAGAGCTATAGAGGAACAGAGTTTTATATTCTTTGAAGTTAAGTTGGTGTCAGTTCAAATTAGACTGTCATAAATTTAATATGTTCAAGACAATACCTATGATGACCACAAAGAAAATATCTTAAATATATACAGAAAAGGAAATGAGAAGGGAATTAAAATGGTCTGCTATGAACAAGTCAGCTAATCACAAAAGAAAGCAATAATTGAGGAAATGAAGAACCAAAAAAAGGTTTAAGATCCATAGAAAACAAATAAAGCGATAAAAGTAAGTCCTTCCTTATCAGTAATTATTTTAAGTATAAAGGGATTAAACTTCCTAATCAAAAAGTAGAGAGATTGGTTGAATGAAGAAAAAGACATCATCCAACTATATCCTGTTTACAAGAGACTCACTTAAGATCCAAAGGTACAAATAGACTGAAAGTAAAAGGATGGAAAAAAATTTCATGCAAACAGTAACCAAAAGAAAGCTGGTGTAGCAATACTAAAATCACACGGAATAGAGAGTAAGTTAAAATCTGTTAAAAAAAAAAAGACAGAGGACATTATATATTAACAAAAAGGTTAATTCATCAAGAAGACATAACAGTTGTATATATGCAATAGACTACAGAAATATCAATAGAATTGAGGGGAGAAATATATAGTTCAACAATAACAGTTGGAGACTTCAATACACTTTCAATAATGGTTACAACAGCTAGACAGAAAAGTAAGCAGATAGATAACTTGAACAATAGTATAAACTAACTAGATCCAATGGATATATATACAACACTGCACCCAACAACAGCAGAATACACATTTTTCTGAAGTGTGCATGGAACATTCTCCAGGACAGAGTATATGTTAGGCCACAAAATGAGTTTCAATACATTTTAAAAGGTGGAAATTATACAATGTATCCTTTCCAATCACGATGATGGGATAAAGCTAGAAATCGATAACAAAAGAGAAACTTAAAAATTCACTAGTATGTGGAAATCAACACATTATTAAATACACAGTGGATTAAAGAAAGAAAAAAATCACAAGGGAAATTAAAAAACACAAATAAAAAGAAAAAGACATCATACAAAAACTTATGGGATACAGTGAAGGCAGTGCTCAGAGGGAAATTTATAACTGAAAATAGCTATATTAAATAAGAAGAAATATCTCAAATCAATAACTTCATTTTATACCTTGAGGAACTAGAAACAGAAGAAAAAGCTAAACCCAAAGCTAGCAGAAAAAGGAAATAATAAAGATTAGAGCAAAAAAAAGTAAACTGAACATTTAAAGAAAATAAAGAATCAATAAAACCAAAAGTTTGTTCTTTGAAAAGATCTAAAAAATTAACAAAATTTTTACCTAAAACTGACAAAGAAAAAAGAAAGAAGACACAAATAACTAAAATCAAAAATAAAAGTGGGAACATTACTACCATCTTTACAGAACAAAAAGAATTATGAAAAAACATTATGAATTATATGAATGATTATATGCCAGCTAATTGGATAACCTAGAAGAAATGAACAAATTTCACACAAATTACCTAAACTGATTTAGATGAAATAGAAAATTGCAACAGACTTATAACAACAACAACAAAAAAATTGAACCAGTAATCAAAAACCTACCAACAAAAAAAAGTTTAGGACCAAATGGCATCATTGGTGAAGTCTACCAAGCTTTAATGATTTTCCAAACATTTAAAAAAGGCTTAACACCAATTCACTCACACTCTTCTAAAAACTAGAATTGAAAGAAACATTACCTAACTCATTCTGTAAGCTCAGCATTACTCTGACACCAATGCCAGATAAAGCCATCACAAGAAAAGAAATGACCAAAAAAAAAAAAAAAAAGGAACTATCCCATGTTCACAGGTAGTAAGGCTTAAAACGGTTAAGACATCAATATAACCCAAAGTACACTACAGATTAATGCAATGTTTATAAAAATTTCAATGGCCCTTATGGCAAAAATGGAAAAGTCAGTACTCAAATTCACACATAATTACAATGGTCCTGAATAGCCAAAACAACTTTGAAAAAGAAGACCAAAGTCAGAGGACTCAGAAGTCCCAATTTCAAATCCCACTACAAAGCTACAGTGATCAAAACAATGTGGTATTGGCATAAGATTAGAATATAGATCCATTGAGAGTCTAGAAATAAATCCATAACATATATGACAAATTGATTTTTGACAAGCATGGCAAGTCCATTCAATAGCAAAGGAACAGGCTCTTCAACAAATGGTGCTAGAACAGCTGTATTTCCAAAGGTAAAAGAGTGAGATTGGGCTGGGTGCCGTGGCTCATGCCTGTAATCCTAGCATTCTGGGAGGCCAAGGCAGGAGGATTGCTTGCGTTCAGGATTTCAAGACCAGCCTGAGCAAGAGCAAGAAGCCATCTCTACAAAAATAGAAATATTAGCCGGGTGTCATGGCACACACGTGTACTCCCAGCTACTCGGGAGGCTGAGGCAGAGGCTTGCTTGAGCCCAGGAGTTTGAGGTTGCAGTGAACTATAATGACACCACCACACTCTATACAGGGTGACAAAGCAAGACTCTGTCTCAAAAAAAAAAAAAAAAGAATGAGGTTGGACTCCCTACATTATACCATATACAAAAATTAACTTAAAATGTATCAACAACATAAATATGAGCTAAAACCACAAAACTCTTAGAAGAAACACAGTAGTAAATAATAATAGAGTCAGATATGACACTCAAAGCATAAGCAACAGAAAAAAATAGATAAATTTGACTTCATCAATATTAAATACTTTTGTATATCAAAGAACATTCATTATCAAGAAAGTAAAAAGACAACCCACAGAATGGGAGAAAATAATTTGCATGTCATATATCTGATAAAGTTTGAATATTCAGACTATATTTAAAAACTCCTAAAACTCAACAAAAAGATAAGCAATACAATTTAAAAATGAGGAAATTACTCCAATAGATATTTCTCAAAAGAGTTATAGAATTGGCCAAGAAGCATATGAAAAGATATTCAATATCCTTAGTCATTAGGGAAATGCAAATCAAAACCACAGTATAATACCACTTCACATCTACTAGGACGGCTATAATTAAAAAATGCAAAATACTTATTGGCAAGGATGTGGAGACACTGGACTCCTCATACATTGCTGGTGGGAATGCAAAATGGTGCAGCTGCATTGGAGTACAGTTTGGTGGTTCCTTTAAAAGGCTAAATGTAGAATCACCATATGACCCAGCAATTCCACTCCTAGGTATATACCCGAAAGAATTTAAAACAGGGACTCAAACAGATACTTGTATGGTAACATTCATTGCAGCCCTATTCATAATAGTGAAAAGGTGGAAACAAAAAAAGTGTCATCAACAGATGAATGGAAACACAAACGTGGCAAGTACATACAATAGATTATTATTCATCCATAAAAAGAAATGAAGTTCTGATACATGCTACAACATGGATAAAGCTTGAAGATATTACCCTTAGTGAAATAAGCCCTACACAAAAGGACAAATATTGTGTGAGTTCACTTATATAAAATATCTAGAAAGGCAAATTCACAGAGATAAAAATACCTTAGAGGCTAGGAGTGTTAGGTAGGGATAAGGCGGGAGAGGAGCAGATGGCACTAGGAGATGCTTCGTCTGCAATAGAAGGAACAAATTGACCAGATAGGGCTTCCAAGAAGGATCAGATGACCTGTAAAGGGGAATTCTAAGGACTAAACAATGTTTGGTCTATGATAGGGGTCTCCAAGGACTGACCAACCAAAAAGAGGCAGAAAAGCCATAAAGTGGAACTATAACCAAGGCCACAAAAAGAGGCTCTTGGGAGCATGCGCACAGTTGAGCTAACGGTGTCCTTAAATGAACTACCCTCATTAATATGGTAAAAAGCACACCTGCGGACACCAAGACAGTTTACAAATACCATGGCAACCCCCAGAAATTGCCTTACAAGGACAGAAAAAGGGAGGACTCACCACTGCAGGAATTCTCCACCTCTTTCCAAGAAAAACCACGAATATTCCACTCCCCCCCCCCCCCCAATTTAACATAGACTTAGGAAATCGGCATAAAGGGGAGAAATCTTGTTAAACTCAGGGTCTCCTCCTATCCCGGGGCAGGGGCGGGGGGAGGCAGTTTGACCGGTTCCTTCTCTGGAACCTACTATGCTTTAATAAACTTTGGCACTTGGTCTGCTTGCATCTGCTTGGTCTGCTCATCTGCTCCTTGGATGCGGTACCAGTAACCACTCTTTGGTACTGGGAACCAAGAACCAGGGAACACGGACCTGACATCTGGTCCCCACATCTGACACCAGGAGCTGGAAGAAGAGGAGAATGGGAATTTATTGCTTAATGGTTACAGAGTTTCTGTTTGGGTGATGAAAAGTTTTTGGAAACAGATAGTGATGATGATGGTTGCACAATAATGTTAATATAATTAATGCCACCTTTTAAAAGTTTTATATATTTTACCACAGTAAAAAATAAAGTACACTAACAGAAGAATGTAAGCAGATATCTATCCTAAGAATATTTGTCTTTTAATAGGGGACTGTATTTAACTAACATTTGTTGAGGGTCCTCAGTGGTCCAGTCTTTGTGCTAATGCTCCAGTCCATAAAACAAGGCACCTGAGCTCAAGGAATTTACAATCCAATAGAAGAGGCAAACCCTGATAATGCCAACTCTGATAAATACAGGGATAAATGTAAATTTGTGAAGAGAGGCAGTACGCAAAAGGAGTACCTAATCCAGCCCTTTCTGGGTAAAGGAAATAAAGACAAGAAAGGGTCTAAACATTCCAGGAAAGAACAGCAAGTTTGCAAAGACAGGTGAGGCAACCGTCAAGCAATATGGAGGAACTGTAAGTGACCGAGCACGGTTGGAGCAGAGTTGGGGAGGCCGTTACTGAAGGGCTGTGAGGGATGAGATTAAAGATATATACAAAAATCAGACTAAGCTGCACTGAGCTGTCCTTATCTTATTCTACAGAGACGCTATTACAGGATTTTTTTCTATCTCTCCCACCCTCCCTCACCCCATTCATTACAGGGTTTTTTTTTTTTTTTTTTTTTTTGAGACAGTGTCTCACTCTGTTGCCCCGGCTAGAGTGCCGTGGCGTCAGCCTAGTTCACAGCAACCTCAAACTCCTGGGCTCGAGTGATCCTCCTGCCTCAGCCTCCTGAGTAGCTGGGACTACAGGCATGTGCCACCATGCCCGGCTAATTTTTTATATATATTTTTAGTTGTTCAATTAATTTCTTTCTATTTTTAGTAGAGACAGAGTCTCGCTCCTGCTCAGGCTGGTTTCGAACTCCTGACCTTGAGCAATCCGCCCGCCTCGGCCTCCCAGAGTGCTAGGATTACAGGCATGAGCCACCACACGCGGCCCATTACAGGGTTTTAAGCCAGGTGGTAACATAATTAGGAGCAGCCTTGTGAAGAATGGATTTAAGGGTGGTAAGACCAAATAAAGGAATTCAGGCATTTCTATGAGCTTGAGGGATAACTGAAAAATAAATGTTTAGGAGACAGAGGCGCTATCAATAATGTTCTAAAATCACAAAATGTTTGATAATTCCCATCCTGGTAAGGCTTTAAGTAGATTTCTCATACATTGGTCATGTAGGGCAATTACCCTATCAGGGTAATTTGACAGTATTTATGGAAACACATGCGCATACTCAGTAATTCTTCTAGGAATTCATCTTAGAGATAGATAGATGTGCTCTTGTGTAAAATGGAATACATGTTATTTATCACAGTACTGTTTGTAATCATAAATTATTGAAAATAACCTAAATATCCATCAGTTGCAGCTCAGCCAAATAAATTATGGTACAGGCATACACAGGAATACCACTTAAAAATAAAAAGTAAATGATAAACTCTTATATGCAGATAGAGAATAATTGCCCAGATAAATTTTTAAATAACGAAAACAATCTCCTCCCCATAAAGGTACGACATAATGATAGTATTTATGTGTTAAAAAAAAAAAAAAAAAGAAGGAGGTAGAGAGGTCTTAATTTAAAAAGAAAGTGCTATTGCCAAGATAAAATTTTAAACAATAACAATGAAAATAAACAAAGAACAAAAAAGCAAGGATTGAATATGTTACTATTTGTGTAAAAACAAAAGAAAGAAAAATTGTGGATTAAAAAGAAGAAAAGTTCTGTAAAAGACATCAGTAATACACTTGCTGAACTAGTATTATAGCAATATCAGTGTCTTGATTGTGCTATAATTATATAGGAGAATTTTCTACTTTTCCAGAAACTCATTATTTGTTTTATTATTCATTCTATAATTTTGGCAATGATTCATATAAAGCCCATTAACATGTAGTATCTGAAATCTAACTAAATACTTCCTTCTTTTGAAAATAAGGATATTGCTACCATGAAATGTAGGTTTTTCAGAGAAAAATAAGGCCCTTTGCCTTTCATGCAACAGACTCCCAGCAATATTAGTTGCTCAACACCCAGCCCTAAATTTCCTCATGACCATCTGTCTGACCCCTTGGTTAGAGTTCTGTGGCTTTTCAATCTTCTCTGTGTTTTAGGAATATACATAATATACATAAATTAGAATTAATTTTAAAGTGGATGCCAGACCAAAAAAATTAAAAAGAGAGAACAATTGGGAATCTCTGAGTTCAAGATTAGGCATTTAGTGTCATTATTTTTTAATTATCATCAAGTATATTCGTTAACTGGGAAACCTGGATCACTACGGCTAACTTCTCCCATCCCCACAGAGTAACTTCAAATAACAACAACAAAAACGTTAAAAGTTTATCTTAAATTATCTACCATGAGTCAAACTGGAATATAAAAAAAAGAATTGGGACATAACTTTTTACTTGCCAACATAGAAAATTGTGTGCCTGAAAGATATACCTATTCACAATTCAACCAATAACAGCACCAAAATTCCAGAGCTAGAAAAATTTAAAAAATCATCTGATCTTAGCCCTACATTTTAAAGATGAGCTAGTCAAAAGTCAGAGAAGGAAAGAAAAAAGGAACTTACGAACTTAACATTTACTGAATGATTATTATGTGACAAGCATTTTACATACATGACCTTTTAAAATCGTTACCATCCTACTTGGTAGCCAATAGGTTAGCCTCAGTTTTAGAAATGAGAAAACAAGGGTTCAGACAGGTTAAATAACTTTCCTGACATCATTTAGCTAGTTTGTAGTTAATCCAGGTCCAGTACTCAGCCCCCCACAAAAAATGAATGTATTTTTCTCTGTGTCATACTTCATAAAACATACTGCCCTCTGTTAGTAAAAGGGGAAGTCAGAATGTTTTGCACTATTTTGAATTTTCTGAGAATATCTTTCTCTATTTGAATTTTCTGAGAATGTCTATAGTGACCACATCATAAGAAACCCATATTTAAAGTGTTTTGTATTTCTGAATCATAGGGAAGGAATGATCTGTCAATGATATAAAGAGACATTTTGGACCTCTTGCAAGCATTTCAAAAATAGTTAATTCTATATAAATCACAAAATAAACAAGTCTTGGAGCAGGTTCATGCATTTGCTTGATTTGCAGTGTCAAGCCTCAGTTTGGGAAGCAATTGTTTGATTTCAAAATCCAAATAATATT
>CAUYRT010065649.1:0-17215 GCA_963574885.1 Lepilemur ruficaudatus
GTTGGCCAATTAATTTATTTCTATTTATAGTAGAGACGGGGTCTCGCTCTTGCTCAGGGTGGTTTCGAACTCCTGACCTTGAGCAATCCGCCCGCCTCGGCCTCCCAGAGAGCTAGGATTACAGGCGTGAGCCACCGCGCCCGGCCTTGCAATATGAGTTTTATTCAAGCCCCTACTCCACCCATCAAAACATATTGATATTTTGATTGAAGTTTGTTTGAGTTTAAAGATCAATTTACAGAGAATCAGGATCTTTGTATTCGTCATTCTTATCCAAGGGCAAGGTATGTCTTTGCATTTAATCAAATATTTTTAATATTCTTCAGTAGAATTGTAAAATTTATTTGTCAAATAGCTGAATATTTTTGAAAAGCCTGTCCTTGGTTCCAACCCCCGGGCTGCCTTTTGCTTATGCTATTTTGCTTTTTATTTTTAAATCGTCTATGCTTAGGTGCTGTGTCTTTTTTTCCAGCTTTGAATGGGGGAAACTGTTTGCTGAAGTGTAATGTGTGAAGACATGGGAGGAAATAAGCTTGGGCATCTCAGAAACTTCAATTCAGTTTTGTCTCATTATCATTTTCCCTCTAAATTGTCATGTTTTCTGCCAGAAGCCATTTCTCCCCTCAATTTATGGTGTTCTCTCCTTCCTCAGCCCTCACCATCACCAGCTATGGAATGAGTTGTAGGTCAGTATAACTCAGTGAAATGCCTTGAGTTACAGGCGTTCTGTGGCGATCTAGTACAGTTAATGTCTGTTCTGACAGGCTAACGTCTGTAGAGATACCTCTTGCTTGTCTGTCTCCTCATATTGAGGCAGTGTCCGGAGGCTCTCAGAAAATGAAGATGACATGCTGGTATAATTTCTTCTTTACTTCAGCTCCCCTTCCATATACAGATCTGTTTTCCTAAGGGGTCATTCCTTGCTGCTTTCACTGTCTGTCACAGCATGAATCAAATGACCAGGGCTTGAATACAAGGAAATTTGTGTCCTGCCAAAAATCTATAGTAGCAAGGTTCGACTCAGAGTCCTGCATTGTTTGGGTCCAAATTTCATTGTTACTGAAAGATATTCTTTTCAATTTGTGGCTTGGGTTGTGATTATTTTTTTTGATTCATTGAAGGTCATTTGTTCCTTTATTTTTTATTCAGATGAATCTGATGCACAGCCAGGATTGACAACCATAGAGTAACATAGAGGGGGATTTCCAAGAGGGGAGTATGCAGTGTTCTTGAAATGTATAGACTTCAGAAAACTTTTTCTGCAGCACAGATATTAACAACTCTCCTAACTGAATAGTGTTTCAGAAATACCAGGTTGATGGACATTGGATTTGGCCAAATAAGTAAATTAGCTTAGCTTCACGTATAGGTAAAAGCACCCTTAATCACTACTTTTTCTTAAATTTTTATTTTGAGATGATTAAAGATTCACAAAAATGACAAAAATTATACAGATTGTTATATAAATGGAATTATATAAATTGTAACCTTTTGAGATTGGCCTGTTTTCACTCAATATAATAATCTTGAGATCCACCCAAGTTGTACCTGTATTAATAGGATGTTTTTTTTATTGCTGGGTAGTATATTCCATTGTGTTAGCCAATAATCTGCGACTATTCTGTAGGAAATAAAACCAGGTGAAAAGAGAAGTAGTAGGACTGCCAATAGCTAAACCCTACCATAGGGACAAAAGAATGGATTACAGGAGCCTTCTTTCTAAAGTCTGAAAGTTTTATAGTGTCAAAAGCAAATGCTTACATAATGTTTACTGTATGACAGGTATGCACATATTACAACGCAGGTAATCCTTACTACAGCTCTATTAAGTAGGTACAGTTATTATCTCCGTTTAACAGATGGAGAAACTGAGGTGCAGAGAGATTGAGTAACTTGGCCAAACTCACACAACTGGTAAGTGACAAACCCAGGCTTTAAAGTTGACAATCTGGCTAGAGTCCATGCTCTTAACTGCTATTTTATACCACCTCTACCATCTAGAAAAGCACTTTTCTTGCCCATACTCAGGACTAAATAGGGCCATGGAAAGCAGCAGAGAAGAAATAAGTACAACCTGGAGGCAAAGAGAGTACCCATTTATAGAAGAAAATTAAGAATTCTGTCTTGTCTAGCAGTGGTGCCCCCCTGAATCTACCTATATGGCTCATGTCTGAGTAACTGTGTCAAGATTTATAGCTTAGTAAGGCCATTGAGTAGGGGTTAGTATCCAGGTCACATCTACCATACCTAGAGATATGATAAAAACTGGCTTAGTAAATTTACATTTATATTAAATGCAGGGTAATTCATTACCATTGAAGATTTCTTTTAGCTTTCCAATTTCTTATATTTGTATTCTTTCCTATCTGTTTTCCTATAGTTAGTAGCAATGAATAGCCTTTAAAATCAATAGAAGTCAGAAGGAGGGAAAAAAAAACCTGAAAATGTTATTTACTCCTCAGCATCCTTAAGGAGAACCCAAAGGGGAATTTATAAAAATTCGGTATTGTAGAGGATAAGAAAACAGATTTGAAGTCTAATAGACTTGGTATTGACTCCCTCTTTTGTCATTTATTGGCTTACTGACTTTATACAAGTTGCTTAACTCCTCTATTCCTCATTTTCCATATCTATAAAATGTAGCTGTTACTTGACTGTTCCTGGAATTATTTTAAGACTTAAACGAGATACTATTTACCAAAGACTTAGCATAGTGTTTGACATTCAGCAACCATTCAAATAATAATTAGTATTAGTATTGCTATAATTAGAATAAATGGGTTTTACTTGGGATTCCAGGTAAAAAAAGAAATCATGGTACTAAAGCTGTTAAAATATCTTACTTCAAGGGAAAATATCCTCTGTCCTTCATAGATCTTGTGTAACTATTCCTGTCCTTTTCTGAATTTTTCCTCCCTAAATCAATAGCTCTTCACTGATTTCTGGTAAACACTTACTTGCTTATATTGTTTCTATATCTTCAGTCTTTCAAGGTCACTTTGAATTTTTATCCACTCCTCCGAAGGAGTCAGTAATCTACCTAATCTGTTGCCTGACCAAAAGGCTATGATAAATACATTTTTCTTTAGTAAGGTTGAATGCAATAGGACCCTTTCTAGAACCCTAAACCCCCATTTCTGTATTTATGTCTCATAGAAAACAGCAGTGAAATTGTAAGATAGGAATTTTAAAACTATTTCCAGTTTGGAATAATTTCCTCACAACCTTTTTTAGTTTTGATCAGGATAATAATAGGGGACATACAGACGGGTCAATGATTTTTTTGCCATTGTTTTTTAAAATGATGTTTTGTTTACGAAGTCCACTTTTAAGAATTGCTTACAGAAGTTTAAGAGAAAATAAGAGGTGAAAAGCAATGAACGGAATATCAGATGATATCTATTTAAAACATTTTCTCTGCACCCAGTGAGAAATGAAATTTTAGGAAAGTAGAGGTCTTTCTTGTAATATTTTCTTTAAACTATCGCCACTGTTTACAGCTTTAGGTCAAATAACACAATGTTAGACCTGTTAATATTGGTATCAACTCACACCAGCCTGTCTTGTTTTAAGCAAAAATGATCCTTTAATTCAATAAAAAACAGGAAGTCTGTTTAATATAATAAGATGTATTACTTATAATTATTTAGTTGTACTTCAAGTCTTAGTAGAATTTGTCAGTCTTTGGATTGAAAGACAAAAAAAAGTACATCAGGAGAAATAAATCACTTTTATTTATTTTTTTTGCTGGGTTCAGAATACAAGAAAAGCATTTCAATGAGTTTAATATAATTTTAAATATGGGAAGAATTGGATTTTTACAGCATAATAACTATGTCATCAGGTTGCCAAGTAATTTAAATTATTTTGTGAAAAAACTACAGCTGTATTTAATTAGTCTGAAGAACTAGAGAAAGAACATAGCTATTTTTAAAAATCTGCATACATGATGAAGCTTTAGGAAAATGAATACTGAATTATTGCAATTTATACTAAAGGAACAATCTTTAAGCAGCATATGGGAAAGCATCAGAAAATTTCTCTAGCATAGGGAATTCCGGGTTGATTTTCTGAACAACAGTTTTAGAAATAAGTCACGTCTTCTCAAATGTTGTGATTAGGTTTGTTTAGCTTGTGTTATTAAGTATTCCCACAAATATAATTATTAGTGATAAAGTAACTTCACAACAAAACAAATGCTGTGCATTAAGCTATAGGTTTGAAAAAGTATTAACCCAGCAGTTTGATTTTCATTTTAAAATATTTTCATGAGGAAGCAAGAGATCACAAATGGTATTGGCAAACCTCAATTATAGTAATATTTATATGTGAAAAGGCCTCATTTGTTTTATTTGAAGCAGAAGCACTTATTTGACATTAAGTGTGGCTCAACACTATGCACTGTCCTAATATTAACATCTTTTTTGGTAACCGAAAGTGTTTGTGTGCAATGAAGTACACTTGAGTCAAAAGTTTTGCTATTTAGGGCACACTGACATATTTCTATCCACCAAAAATGCATTAGGTTCTTTAAAAACAAAAATACCAGAATATGATGATGTTTAAGATTCTTTACTTGGCCTTTCTTCTCTGTCCTGTAATCTTCTTTGAGATAGTTTTCCTGAGGATACCTTGTACCGAAAGAAAGGTAGAAGAGAAAGGACTGGGTGACAGTTTTCATTTGATTTTAGGATGTTTTTATATTCTCAATGATCATACTAACACCATTTATAAAAAATGTACAAAGTGAATGACAAACTCAGGAGAAGACTATTTGTAAAAGAAAGGAACGGGCAATTCAGAAAAATACAAAATGCTCATCTGTGCTAATAATAAACAAGATGAAAATTGCAATGACAATGAGATACTGCTATTCACTTGTTTTGTTGACAAAATTAAAACAATGAAATTCCCATAAGTGTTCCAACATGTGAAGAAAACGCCCTGTCACATGCTGCAAGTGGGAAGGTAATGTAGTACACTGGAGCACTATTATAGTTTTCTGGAGCACTATTTGATCATACTTAACAACAACCTTAAAAATGTACGTATTCTTTGGCCCAGAAAATCTTCAAGGAATTTTTCCTAAGGAAATAATAATGATGAAAAACAATTATAATACTGTTCATTTCATTGTTGTTTATAATATTGAAATATTGGAAATAATTTAAATGTTCAAAAATAGGAGATTCAGTTTATAAGTTATGATTTATTCATAATGTTGAATAATATGAAAGCATTTAAAGTAATAATGTAGCTATATACTGACATTGAAAGCTAAAATAAATTGTTTAATGAAAAATGTCACAAAAACATGGAAATGTAGGTATGTTTCCTTAATGATGGGGATACATTCCGAGAAAAGTGTCATTAGGTGATTTCAATTTCATCATTATTCGAACATCATACGGTGTACTTATACAAACCTAGGTGGTATAGCCTACTACACATGTAGGCTATATGGTATGGCCTGTTGTGCCTAGACCACAAACATGTATAACATGTTACTATACTGAATACTATAGGCAATTGTATAATAACAATGGTGAGTAGTTGTATATATAAACATAGAAAAGGCACAGCAAAAATATGGCATAAAATATAAAAAAAAAATGGTACACCTGTATAGGGCACTTACCATGAGTGGAACTTGCAAGACTGGATGTTGCTCTGGGTGAGTCAGTGAGTGAATGATGAGTGAATGCAAAGGCCTAGGACATTACTGTACATACACTACTGTAGATTTTATAAACACTGTATACTTATGCTGCATTGTTTATAAAAAAAATTTCCTTTCTTCAATGATAAATTAACCTTAGCTTACTGTAAATTTCTTACTTCATAAATTTTTAATTTTTTAAAACTTTTTGGCTCTTTTGTCCTAATACTTAACTTAAAACACAAACACATTTTATAGCTGTACAAAAATATATTCTTTATGGCCTTAGTCCATAAACTTTCTAATTTTAAAGTTTTTAATTTTATTTTTAGCTTTTAAACTTTTTGTTAAACACTAAGACACAAACACATATATTAGTCTAGGCCTACACAGGCTCAGGATCTCATGATCACTGCCGTCTACCTCCACAACTTGTCCCACTGGAAGGTCTTCAGGGGCAATAGCATGCATGGAGCCATCATGCCTTCTTCTGGAATACCTCCTGAAGAACTTGCCTAAGGCTGTTTCACAATTAACTTTTTTTATGAGTAGAAGAAGTACACTCTAAAATAACAATAAAAAGTATAGCATAGTAAATATATAAGCCAGTAACATAGTTTATTATAATTATCAAGTATTATGTAATGCACATAATTGTATGTGCTATACTTTTATGTGACCAGCAGCGCAGTTGCCCTATGATGGTATGATGGCTACAACATCACCAAACAATAGTATTTTTACATTTCCATTATCCTATGGGACAACCATGGTATATGTGGTCTGACATTGACTAAAATTTATGTGGTGCACAACTGTATATATAAATTATGTATAGTACACAAACATGTTGATATTGGTAATCTGTATGTTCTGGAGTTTTAGGTAATTTATGTTCATGATTTTTGGTATTCTAAATTTGATATAATGATCAGATCTTACTGTTGTGATGAGAAAATCATAGTGGGAGAATCAGGAACATGCTAGAGTATAGTGGATGCATATGGAGTCAGGGAGAAAATTACGTGGAGATACAGAGTCAGAAAACAGAATTGTGAAGGTCCTATATAGGCACATACTTGAGCTATGCAATATTGGAGACTGATTTTAACATAATGCATTAAAAGAAGACACACAGGCACACAGGTGTTGTTCCTTTCACAGTAGTCACCTTAAGAACAAATACTTATTCCAGTAATGCTGGCACTGCATTGGTGCTTCAGTGGTAGAATTCTCGCCTGCCAGTAATGCTGGCACAAACACAATGAGGTTACTTGCTGCTTCGTTTCCTAGGTGATAAATCTTGTGCTTATTGCATCTAAATACTATCCAAAGTTACACAACAGTTCATGGGAGTTCACAAAACAATGCTGCTTTCTCTTCCCATTTTTTGGGTAATTAACTATTACTATAAACCCAAGTTTTTCCAACCTCTGACCTGGTTACTTTTCCCTTTCAATATGCAAACAGCCTAGTCTCAGCCTTCCTTCCCAAGTAAGCTAAGTAACCTGACCAGGTAACCTAGTCTCAACCTAGTTTCCTTTCCCAAATGTTTCTTAGAGACGGTAGATAACGTTGTTATATATTCCAAAACTGTGTCTGCTTGTCAATTATCAGTTCTTGCTTAGCATAGGTGTTTGCAACTTTTCTGCTACTCATATTGTGCTGCTTCACAAACACTTCTCCAAGCTGCTGTCACTTACCCCAATCCACATTATACAAAGAATTAACATACTAATAATTAACACATCACATTAAAAAGTAATTCCCTCAATCACAGTTAATATCAGACTCTTATACTTAAAATTTTACTGGTGGTTTGGGGATAGCAGAAGGAAATTACCAGACAGCAAAGGAAAATTTAAAACTATCTACCAGAGATCCATTGTTCTACCCCTTCCCACAGGGGTCCCTTAGTAGCAGTCCTGATGCCAAGCATTTTACAAGTGCCATCTTATTTCCCACACTGAGTGCCTTTGATCCTTTCCTTGTTTAAAGGTAGACAGGGTTCCCATTGTTCTTGGGGGTAAGAATAAGAAGAGGACCTTCCACTCTCCCAGTCAAAGGCCTGTTGTTTTCCCAATAGAAAAGTTGAAAAAGCAATCTCTTTCAGCAGAAACCACACTTTTACTTACCACAACTGATCTAGCCACCATGTTCTAGATAAAACAGTTACAGAAGTGCATTTCTTAGTCTGAATTATTCAGATTTCTGTGGATTATGTGACTTTCCTTCTATGAACCAGCAAAAGAATTTTAAATTATAGGGCCTAAACCATCTTTTCAGCCACTCTCTGTTTCTTCCTGTCTCTGTTTCAGGTTGCCTCTCTCACTTTCTCTAGCGTTCCAGTTTCTCTTTAGCTCTGTCTACCTTCACTTTTATCTCTCTTCTTTCTTTCATATGTTGTCTTGCTTTTGACTTCCCAGACAGATGGTTAAGTCAACTTTGGCTTGGCTACTGCTTTTCTATAGCATTTTTTCATAGTTAAGTGCACTTTAATCTGTAAAGATGAATTGGAAATTCCAGGCAGGGGGCTGTTTTTTTTTTTTAATTCTAAATTAGGCAAAATAAGAATATCACTCAAATTAATCTATTTCTAAAAAATCCCAGCTGAGGAAATGAATACCCAACAGAAATTTCTATGTCTTTATAAAATACAAAATAAACAGCAGCACCCTCACTGGCAGACAATACCTGAAAAAATTCAAATACTCCAGGCACAGCAATCAAAATAGAATAAATTTTGATGTTGAACACAGTTCACACCTTTTTTTTTTACATTCTTCACTCTATGATTTCAAGTTCTCTAGTCAGTAATTGGATATGTTTTTGACAGTTGCTAATTCCTAAAACAAGTATATGACTGTTCATTTTAAATAATGCTGAATTAAAAGGAACCAGCACTTCTCCTCTCTACTTTCCCTCATGCCTCTCTGCAAGATCACAGAGGAATCATCAAGAATGTCTCTCCCTCCTCCAACCCACAAAGTTAATTATTCAATTATTTTGTTTTTCTGTTCTTTTGAAAATAAGACCTTAATTGAGGTAAAATTCATAAACATTACAATTTACCTTACAATTCAATGGCTTTTAGTATATTCACAGAGTTGTGCAACTCATCACCACAATCAACATTTTCATCACTCCATAAAGAAATCCTGTACCCATTAGCAGTCACTCCCCATTTTCCCCGAGTCCCTTCTCCTTACCTCCTTGCCCTAGGCAACAACTAATCTACTTCCTGTCTCTATAAATTTGCCTATTCTAGATATTTCATATAAATGGAATCATATAAAATTGACCTTTTGTGACTAGCTTCTTTCACTTAGCATGTTTCTAAGACTTATCTATATTATATCATGTATCAATACTTCACTCCTTTAAATGGACAAATAGTATTTAATTCTATTGATATACTGTGTTTTTTTTTAATCCATTTACCAATTGGTGACATTTGAGTTGTTTCCAGTTTTTGGCTCATGTATAATCCTACTATGAACATTTGTGTGTAAATATGTTTTTATTTCTGTGGGGTATAAATAAACCTAGAGTTGGAATTGCTGGGTCATATGATAACTTTATGTTTAAACTTTTGAGTTAGTGCCAGACTGCTTTTCAAAGCAGTTGCACCATTTTACATTCCCACTAGCAATGTATGAGGATTCCAATTTTTCAAAATCCTTAATAACACTTATTTTCTTTTAAAAAAGTTTTATACTACTTTATTTTTCTTCCGAAAATTTTACTGGGGAAAACTACAAAACATTTACAGTACAATGTTTACAGTCACAATTTGTAGCGAGCTGATTTCTCAAAATATATTACCACTCAAGTTGACTTTATACTACTTTTATTATAAGTGATACATAGTGATTATACATATTTATGTGATACAGTGTGATGTTTCATGCATACATACAATGTGTAATGAGCTAGAAGGGAGGCTTTTGAATGTTCAAAGAACACTGAGGAAAGAAATCGCAGAGGTCACAAACAAATGGAAAAACATACTATGCTCATGAATCAGTAGAAGCAACATTGTTGAAATGTCCATGCTATCCAAAGTGATTTATAGATTCAATGCAACTTTCATCAAAATACCAACATCATATTTTACAGATCTAGAAAAAATAATTCTATGCTTCATTTGGAACCAGAAAAGAGCCCAAATAGCCAAAGCAATCTTAAGCAAAAAACAACAAATCTGGAGGCATCACATTATGAGACTTCAAACTATTCTACAAGGCTATAGTATCCAAAATAGCATGGCATTAGCACAAAAATAGAGATATAGACCAATGAAACAGAAAAGAGAACCCAGATATAAAATGATCTACATATAGCCAACTGATCTTTGACAAAGCAGACAATATACATTGGGGAAAAGAAGCCCTATTCATTAAATGGTGCTGGGAAAATTTGATAGCCACATGCAGAAGAATGAAACAGGATCCACATCTCTCACCACTCAAAAAATTAATTCAAGATGTATAAAAGATTTAAATGCAAGGCATAAAACTGTAAGAATTCTGCAAGAAAATGTAGGAAAAACTCTTCTAGATATCAGCCTATAAAAAGAATTTATGACTAAGACCCCAATGGAAGTTACAGCTATAACAAAAATTAATAAATGGGGTTTGATTAAAAAGCTTCTGCACAGCTAATGAAATAATCAACAGAGCAAATAGACTAATGTGATTTTTCCCCTGCTGACTGCTTAAGTAGTGCTGGGCTAAAGGAGAGGGAGGTGAGAGGGATACTATTTTGTTGGTCAGTATCTTTCTAATGTACTGTGCAAGTGCAAAGCTTATTCCTGGAAGAATATTTAAGAAGTATGCTACATATACTACTATACTAAGTCTGCTGTTCAAGTGGTTATTATAAATAACTCTGTTGCAGTAATTCTTTGGGGAAAATATTTAATGTCACAATCTAATGTCCTAGCATACCTGAGCCAATTATGTTAATGATCTATCAGTTAGCTGTTTCAAATATTTCACACAACCATGTCCTGCCTGCCCCAGGAGTGTTGTCTTAGGAGGATTAGTGCTAATAATCACCATTTTAATGACTAAGTAAAGCAGATTGCCCTCCCTAATGTGGGTGGGCCTCATAGGGTCACTTGAAGGCCTGACTAGAAGAAAAAGGCTGAACCTCCTTTGAATAAAAAGGAACTCCTCCTACCTGACTACCTTCCAGTTAGAGTATCCATTATTTCATGCCTTCAGATTCAAACTCAATCACTGGCTTTTCCTGGGTCTCAAGCCTCCCAACCTTCAGACTGGAATTATACTATTGGCTTTTCTAGGTCTCCAGCTTGCTAAGTGCAGATCCTGGGACTTGTCAGCCTCCATAATCATGTAAGCCAATTTCTTATAATAAATCTCTCCTCCCTCTTTTATGTAACTCCAGAGTTCTGATTCTCTGGAGAACCCTGACTAATATTAATAAAACAAGTATCCTACCTTTTCTTCATGGTAATTTTTCCCCCGACCCCTATCCCCACTTGGAGAAAATTTGTTTTCTCCCTCATAACTCTTATGCAGCCTTCCACCTACAACTACCCTTCTAGGAGAGGGCTATCCTCAGTGACTCTTAGAGATCTGATATCTCCCATTCTAATAAAGGCTTCTCTCTCTCTCTCTCTCTCTCTCTCTCTCTCTCTATATATATATATATATATATATATATATGTGTGTGTGTGTGTGTGTGTGTATATTGGGGCTTCAGTCTGTCTGCCACCACATAAGGAATAGCCCCCCACTCACTTGTTATTTTGCATTTCCCAGGAATTTCTAATTTCTCTAACAATATTTGGCCCATCTCCTGGCATCTTACTTAGAAATCACCTCTTTGATTTAGCTGGCAATTTTTCTTACTGAAAAAAGAATAAACAAGTTTCATCACTGTCATGTTTTCTTCTCTGATTATGCCTCTGCTACACATATATAAGACAAAAATGGTTTAGGAGTAAGACAAACCTAAATTCAAGGTCAAGATATGTGGGGCAACTTAGTTTAATTTCCATAAAGTTAAATTCTCATCAGTAAATGGAAATAATAATGGCACCTGCATTATAGAACATCTCATAATTGAGGTGACATGCAAAACACAACACAGGTTCTCTGCCACATAGTAAATGATCAATAAATTATAACTATTATTAATAACTATTATTAATACTAATATTAGTGTTATTTAATAAGCTAAGGAGATGAATTAAATTCTATCTCTATTTTCTCCAGCTTCTTGCCTAGTCTCTAAGATATATTTTGTTAGCCCTACATATGAAGTGATTCTCTGAAAAATATGGCTCATTTTGTTTCCTTCTACCTACAGAGAATACACACACAGATTGAAAAGATTTACAAGGGGTTTTCAGTAAATGAAGTTAATCTTTTAGAACCTGTGATGAATCTAGATAGACACCAAGAAGAGTTATCTATGGTGATAGAAGCAGTAATGAAATTAATTACTATAAAGTGCATGCTTAAGATATTCTAAATGAAAATTCTGATCAAATATAAGGGAATTGCAAATGTAATTTCACAAAATAGACAACTTTATCATTACCTATCATAAACAGTACCTGTCCTTGAGGAGTTTCTGAGCAAAGAGAAAGCTATTAATGATGATATATTCCAGCTGTTCAAGTAGATCATAACATGTATTTTTATAAAAGTCAACATGCATGTGTGGATAAAATTTAAAAGTTTTTGCTATACATAGACACATGTATATCAGCAAAATGTTAATAGTATTGAACTCTAGACATCAAAGAATGTTTATCCTTTCTGAATGATTTATTTTTATTACCTTGTTTCACTAGATTTTGATTATTTTCAATTTTTCATTTTTAAATGTGACAGGCTTGGGGTATTCAAATGTAGAGAACCCCCTTCACTCAGGAAATGGAAGAATTCAAATGATCATTAGAACCTCAATTTGTTCAGAGAGAAAAGTGAACCTATCAAGTTATATCTTGGCAATATTGAGTGATGATTGGCTCATGTTCTGAATAAGCCAAACAAAGAAAAATACTTTATTTTTAATGATCAAAAGTTTGGAGAATTGGTGTGGGTTTTGTCTCTGAATTAATTTTTATTGAGACAAGAAGTTCTATGATTAATCCCCGGCCCATTAAAATGTCCTTTTTGTTCTTAATCTCTGAAAAACAACTTGATGTTGTAGGATGCCCATAGCTTTGGAGTGACCATACCCAGGATTCAAATACTGCTTCTCCAGTTATCAGTTATATCATCTTGAACAAGGGAATCATTTTTAAAACTAGGGTATATACAGAGTTCTGAGTGATGTCTTTGTGTTTATAGTCTCTATACTATTAATTTTGCTTTTGCAGTTAAATTTTGAATATATACATAGAGGAAAATAATTCATATTATTAAACTGAGTCTACTGTAGGACAATTGTTAGAAGGCAGGAAATTGACATACTAACAAAATACCAGAGTATGAGTTAGGAACTAGTAGCTCATATATTTTCTAGACTTTGGGATTCAAATATATTTCCAGCTGTTTTTAAAAAATTAGTTTGACAGTCCTAAGACATAATTTTGGCCACTTACATAAAAACACAAAAATATTGTGACACAAGATCTTCCCCAGGCAAGTAAAAACAGACTTGCTGAGCAAAACAGTTTCCTGAAATATTTCACTAGAGATATGTTCTCTTCAAAATATATTTTCTATTGTCTACTATTAACTCTAAGAATGTGGGCCACTAGGCCTTATCTGCTGTGACCCACTAGGACAATTGGGTATAAGGTAGGTAACACTGTGATTTTTATCTGTGGATTCTTGCCATCCTCAGGGTTGGGTTAGGCCATGACAACTCAAGACAACTGAATATTTTATTCCTGGCCTATTATCTGGTGTGTGTCATTGTGTAGATAGAGCATAATAATAGTAAAAATAACATACATCTCTAAATCTTCTAATAGTTCCATGACAAGTATATTCTATTTCACAGACGTATTCCATTTTATGGGATATACATGGAGGAAATGAATCTTTTCCTAAAAGGTGAGATTTAAGATCTTTTTCAAAGTCTCTATGGTACAAATCTGCTTAGAGATTTGCATGCAAGTTGAAGATTTCCAGGTTAGAAATGTGCCAGTGAAGCAAGTCTCGTCAAATATCACTTTAGCTGTTTTTTGCATTTTTTTTTCCTTTAACTCTGTAAGTGATAAACAGGCTTTCAGTAAGGGAAAACTATTTGGTATTTAGAGAGAAATATTCATGGAGATACCCACTGTGGAGGTGAAGAGTGTTCCAAAGAGCAGTGCATGATGTTTTGACGTAATTTGGAAAGTCTGCATAAGCAAATATATTGTACTTCATCTTGTCTCATCTGGTCTATAGTATTATTTGTCTTTAAAAAATAATACTCTTGTTTTCAGTGTGTCTAGAATGTTTTGTGTTGAGCCCGTTGCTTCTCTCTCTCATTGACCAGCTCACCAGATTACCAGAGCACTTTTCATCTAAATCCTACAGCCAACTCTCCCCAAAGTCTCCACCATCAGTTTATTTACCTATAGGAAAAATGAAATTCATAGATATTACAAACTTCAGCGAGAGAAATTGGGCTTGTCTCATGTCCTGGATAATTCTGTTGCCAGCTATCAATGTTAAAGGTCAACTCTCCTTCCAGGACATCTGTTGCAACAAAAAAAAATCTGAATGATAAAAAAAAATGTTAAGTCTTATCCAGGGACTCATTTATTTTAGTCAATATCCAGTACAGCAAAATTCTCTTGCAGTGCGTTGCCACAAGATTTAACCTAGATATATTGCAATCACTTTTCCATATATTTTCTCAAAATATCTAGATATAGATACTGAAAAAAACAGTCTGCCTTATCTTAGCTTTATTCTTCTGCTCATAAACTGGTTTGGTTTGACCTAATTCTACTAAAAATAAGGAATAACTATGAATATTCTGGAATAAATACCTGTGAAAAATGATGCTCTGAGATTTTCATAACCAAATCACAGTTCCCCTCTGAAAGTGTGCATTGCATATAATTGCCAGAATATTACAATTTGAAGCAGTAGCAGATATACAAAGTAGTTCAATTACATAGTATTTCAACATTGAAAATGAAGGTTTTAGTGGTTATTTGGTGAAAAACTATCACAGAAGATGAAAGTTAAAACCTGAAAGCAATTGATTCAGTTTAATCATTAGCTAGAATAAGGTTATTGTTGGTTTTCAGCACCTTTTTTATTGAAGTAAAACCAGCATGGGAAGGCTTACTTTGGTGAATAAAATAGATAAGAATATATCCAAACTGGTTTTAAGTGTACAGTGAATTGCAGATAGAGTATAACACAACTCTGGCAATCTTCTGTTTAAGTAAATTGCAGTAACAAGATTTGTGATTCCGTACATTTTGGGCCCACATTTATAGTTTGTTAAATCTTCATCAGTGTTGTTACCTATGAAATAGGTAGACTGAAAATTCTACAAGTAAATTCCAACCTTGGAAGCAGAAATATTTTTTTTTCCTTTTTTGAGACAGGGTCTCACTCTGTCCCTCAGGCTAGATTGCAGAGGTGTCATCATAGCTCACTGCAACCTCAAACTCCTGGGCTCAAGTGATTCTCTTTCTTCTGTCTCCCGAATAGTGGGGGAGTACAAGCATGCTTGGCTAATTTTTCTATTTTTTTTTTTTTTGTAGATACAGGGTTTCAGCCTTCCTCTGGGTGGTCTCAAACTCCTGGCCTCAAGCAATGCTACCACTTCAGCCTCCCCACGTGCTAGGATTACAGGCTTGAACCAACATGCCCAGCCAGAAGCAGAGAGTTTATTGTAATATAATAGATTCATGGCGCTCTCTCTTAATTAAGGATGGAAGAATGTCAAATTTAAAATGGTAGAGGCAAAGAATTCAAACAACAAGAAAAGAAAAAAAAAACACCAAAAAGTGGGCAAAAGACATGGAGCGAAAGTTTTTCAAAAGAAGATAGACAAATGGCCAAAAAACATATGAAAAAATATTCAATATCACTAATCAAAAGGGAAATGCAAATTAAAATTACAATGAGATACCAGCTTACCGCTGTCAGAATGGCCATTCGTAAAGAGTCAAAAAACAACAGATGCTGGCATGGTTGCAGAGAAAAAGGCACACTTATGCACTGTGCACTGTTGGTGAGACTGCAAACTAGTACAACCTCTATGGAAAATAGTATAGAGATTCCTCAAAGAGCTAAAAGTAGACCTACCATTCAATCCAGCAATCCCCCTACTGGGAATCTACCCAAAGGAAAAGAAATTATTTTATCAAAAAGACACTTGTTCTCAAATGTTTATTGCAGCACAATTCACAATTGCAAAAGATATGGAATCAACCTAAGTAACCTATTTCAAAGTTAACAATGTTGTCAAGTCGGAAAACTAATGTTAAGAGTATTAGTGTTTTGATGACTTAAAAAACTAAACAAAACTATTGTTAGTTGTTATAGTCAATTTACTTGGACAAAGAATTTTTAAATGTTGAGGTGGGCTGACATATAACCATATTTATTTATTATTTCTTATTCCAAAATATTGTCTTGAGTTTTGATTGTTGAAAGGGAGGGAAGGAGGAGAAAATAGGTAAACTGCTATTGCTAAAGGAATCTTTAGAGGATGAGCAGTCTCTTTCTTTGTCATTCACACCCCTTACGATACTTTCACTAACTCTTTGGAATTCAAACACTTCTCTAATAGGTGATGTTGAGGATGAGATGGAAAAGAGAACAGGGATGGAGTGAAGATGGGAAGAGATAAGCAAATATAGTTTATATATTTATATTTAAATATTTATATATTTTTTTCTCTCCTTTGGGTGCTATTCTAAACATAGACTTATGAGAGACTTGAGTATTAGGTCATGCAGATATATGCTTTCCAAAACCCTCTGTGCTTCTTTAATTAATCCCCCTCATTTATAAGTATTTGTTCTCTCTCTTTCGTTTCTATTAAGTTCCATGAGAACTGAGGTTGTGACTTGCTTATTCACTGTGACATACCCAGGTCCTGGAATGGGACTTGGGATATAGTAGGTGGTCATAAATGAAAGTGAACTTTGGGTAAACTAATTAAGAAAGTTCATGGATTAATCACAAAGTGATTCCTCATTTACTGTATATTAATTCCCCTGAGTTTGGAGCTTATAACCAATTCCAGAACAAGCTAGTTTATGAATTTAACATCATAAAAGTCACTTTCCTGTATGTTTTAAATTAAAAATGGCTTGAGCATTATACATTCTATGCATGTAACAAACACTCAAATGTACCATAAGTATGTAAATTATTATGTATCAGTAAAATATTTTTAAAAACTAGCCATTAGGAATTCCTTTCCCCTATTGAGACCTCAAAAACTGATTCATGTGATTAACTGTAAACCTCGGTAAATTCACTGAAAATCATTTAATTGTACACTTAAAATGGAGTAAAGGCATGTATGTAAAGTATACTTCAATAAAGAAAAAAAGGATAAGGAAAGGAAACTGATAAATGTTCATTTAATATTCAGAGCAAATGG
>CAUYRT010065651.1:0-25120 GCA_963574885.1 Lepilemur ruficaudatus
GAGGACACTTTTGGAAATAACAGTAATTTTTATATTGAAGGGGAAAAGGTTGAAAAAGATGTGCTTGCCCTCAAGCGTCAACGTCTGTTCATTGTTTTTCTTCTTTTTGGCCTTCACATAAACTGAGAAACCCATAGCCCATGTAGAATGGAAATGTGTATTTTAAACCTCCTTTCTCCTCCATGCAAAGCCCACCTCTTCTGCTGGGGAATTATAAGCCCATTCCAGTTAGTCTAATGGAGATCATGGATTGATTACAGAACAATGTCCCAGGCCGTGGGGGCTGGTGTGGCAGCAAGGGCCCACGTGGAGGGAACAACTGACTTAAGCAAGGCCAAGGAGTGTCCTCCTCCAGGATCTTGTACACCTGCATCTGGATGGGGGCCATGCCTTCCCATGTGGTGAAGCTATGTGAGAAGAGCTGATGGTGGCCCATGACCATGTCTTCTAGAGTGTGGGAAAAGACTGTTTGCAGTAGGAGCAAATAAAGCTAAATTGTATAGAGGCTAAAGGGCCAGCCTGCAGGGAAGCCTGGTAGGGCCAGTAGGTGGCTCCAGCTGTCTCTGAGGCTCTGCCCCTCCTGGGGTTAGCTAATTTTGGATTACTATAAGCTGCACTTCAAAGAGCAACCAAAGAGCCTTGGGGAATAGGAATGAGTGAAATGCTCTATTTCTAGAGACTTAGGTTCCAAGCTGCGAAGTTGGATCAGAGTTATGTCTGCTCAGGGGCCAGGCCAGAACCTGAGGTGTCTGGTCTGAGCTTGCATATCTGTGGGCAGAGGCTTACATGGAAGGGAACCATCCTGGTGGTTGATCCTTATGCAAAACAGGTGGGACCACAAGAACTGGAAGTGAAAGCTACCGTGTACTTGTAAAGTTTCAACATGTGTTTTTTTTTTTTTGTTTTTTAAAGGAAGGGGAAAATTTAGGGAAAAATCTTGAAAGGAGAAAGTATTTTGAGGAATTTCTAAATGCCCTTGATTATTTTGTAGTTGTGGGACTTTGGTTTAATTTGAATCAGTAAACTCTCAGAGGGCATCTGTAGCATTTGGAAAAGGATGGTTAATTTGCAGCAGATGCGAGCTTTTGTGCAAAGGCAGAAAGATGTACTGTAACATATGATGCAGATCACTTTAGAGTAATTGAACCATGGCTTTTGCATGCTTTCGATCTTAAGCTTATCTCTATCTGAAGCCTGTAGAAAGTCTTTTCCCATTTACATAACAGGGCAAGAGATTATTACAACTAAAATTAGATCCACGAATTGCTATGCATAGTGCTTTGTAGGATAATCAAATTATGATAAAATAGCCTTTATTTCTTTATAGCTATATAATATAGTTAGGTTCTTTAGCAATTTGTTTAGAAGTAAATGTGTGGCAGTACTATCTTATTATATTAAAGCATCACTGATTTTTGGCCAAATTGACAACCTTGCTTGATTGTTTTTTAGAGATGCTTACTTGAAGAATGGGGAGGAGCCTGATAAAGTCTAATTTGTTTTCCTTTCTTGCCACCCCTCCCCCAACCTTTTTTTAAAAAAAATGTATGGGCCACTGCCCATGAGTTCTTCCTGCTCATCCTTATCATTTACTTTGTGATAATACCAGCCCGAGAAAGTGGTTCCTGTTCATATTTGATATGACCAGATAAAGTCAAAAGCCTTATGCTTTCCTAGCCCCAGAGAATCCTTAGCTGTTTTCTCTCAGCTTCTGAACAGAGCAAACTGCAAAATCCTTGTCATCAGCTAAATTATGCTTGTAAAGATGTAAATATGGGAGAAGAGGGGAAACAAACAGAGTTTAGGAAAGACTAGTGGCAGTGGGGGAAGAGAGGAAAATGGAAATTCAGATTGAGTAATGGGGAAAAAAAACAGCAGAAAGTAGAGAACAGGAAAAATATGACAAGGATATGGCTATGAGGGAAAAAGGAGAGTAGAGAGAGGGCAGCATATGAAACAAGGGAAGCTTATAAAATGGTGTGAGAGCAGGTTTCCATGCCATTTCCAGGCTCTGAAAGTTTCTTGATGGCTCTACTGAGCAGAACGCCTCCCCCCGATTCTATATTACCATTAATGCTAAAGGTAGCTGTAGCTGCAGAGGTGGCATTTCTTCTAATTTAATTTTCAGTTACTGAACTCAGTTACTGACTCTTTAGAGCCTGAGGGAGGACGAGCCTTTGTTAAAGCCACAGCCGTTAACTTTCACTTTTCTTTTCAACCTCATTAGATTTCCCGAGGTTTAGTTCTAAACCTAAAGCACTGCACTGTAGCTAAACTATGTAAAATAATGTTTTGGTGGAAAGCAACACCTGCAAAAATGTCACACAAATTTCAACTTCAGTTGTATCCAGTGATGTCACCAAATGAAGTCCTAGAGCAGACGAATGAAGTCCTAGAGCAGATGACACAAGTAATAGGGTATTAAATTTGTCACGGGCTGCGTGGAAGCCACAGCCTGTGACTTCCTTCATGGCATCCTGCAGTGCAATGATGAACCAGAAAAACCCCCTGTCTAGTGGCACCTTTATATTCATGTTCAATGGGCAGCACAGCCATGCAGACATGAGCCTCGCTGAAGCAGGATTTGAGGAGACTGTTTACCTGGTTTAGTCCACACAGGGCATCGAAATTCTGATTTAATTGGTATGGATGACCCATTTCCCATGTGTGGGGAGATTCTTTAATTCAGAACATTACAAAAATGGCATTTTTTGATTTCTTGAGGATGGCTAAAGCCTGGAATGAGAACTATGGTTGATTGACCCTGAACAATGACGCACAATGATCTATAAAGTTTATACAGTGCATCCTGTGATCAGTCTCTGCTTTCATGTCTTTCAGAGACACGCCTCCATCCTGGCCCAATATGTGGACCCTGAGTTGGTGACCTTGTCCCAAATGGTCAGGCACAACCAGGGAGGTTTTACTGCCTCAGGACTCACTTAGCTGCTCACAGCCTCTGTGCCTCTGGTCTTTGTGACAAGCTGTTTTCTCTCCTCTGGTGTTGCATTCTGTCCTTTATGTGACATAGAAAGACATTTTAAGGCTGCCTAAGTGGGACAAGTCCCTCCTGTGAGGAGTATAAATCTAATTGGATCCACCATCTCCTCAGTGCCTTGGCACTGCCTGTGTAACACCGTTGAACTTCCTCCAAGCACGGTAACTTGGGTGTACTATGTAATTACTTCTTGTTCAATATCATGTACCTTTGCTTTTCTTGAGATACTAGCTGTGTAAAAGTCATTCTAAAGGATATATAATGATATCAGAGTTACTAAAGAAAAACTTAGCTGTATAGATGGTTAAAACATTTTACATTATTCTTTGTTAAAGAAGTGATAAGATCAAACCAGATTTATTTGGTAGAAAAAAATACCAGATTTCATTTGGGCTTGATCTAGAGGAATATTTTACAAACTTAAAAAATGTACAATAAAAAATGCATTTTACATCACGACCCGTTTATTACAATGATTTTTTTGCTGACAAACCACGTGATGCTTTGTGATTACTTTTATTTATTTCATTTAAAAAATGCTGATTACAACCTATACATTTACTTCATTACCCATAGATTGGTAGTGGCACACAGTTTATAAACTACTTTTCTAGAATTTTGAGAAAAATAAGCACAAAGGATAAAAAAACAAATTCAGACTTCATGGAAATTAAGTAGCAGACACGTGGGTGTTTTTTTCTTGTTATCTTAAGTACTAAATTTAATGGCTGATTGTTTTTTGAAGATTTTGATGGTAACTAAATCCTTGTTACACTGAATTCATTGTGATGTTTCAAACCAGTTTGTAAGCACAGCATTAAGCCTCTTTATGGTTATTATCTTTAATCTTTAAAATATAATAACTTTATGAGGTACATGATTTATCAGAAGAAGTAATTGAGGCTTAGAGTTAGGCAGTTAGCTCCAGGCCATGATAGGGTTAGCAAGTAATCGAGCCAAAGTCCCCTCCAAAGTCAGTGAATTTTCCCTCCACTGCCAAGGGAGGGGCCAGTCAGAATCACCTGAGAAGCTCTTCCCAGCCACATGTTCTCTCTCCGGTGCCCTCCAAACGCCATATCAACTTGGCTGCTGCTTACACTAAAGGAAAAGGAAGAGGTGGTTGGTCTATCTTTAGTACTCTAAATAGACCTCATCTCTACACCTCCCCAACTTAAGATTTTTATACAAAAATAGTTAGTTTATGTAACTTTTCAGTAATGATTTGCAACGTATCATAAGCAGATTGAAAAGAATACCAATGCATCATGGAAATTTTTAACAATTAAATAAAAGCACAATTTATTACTCTTTCTGAAGACAAAATAATAATTTGGAGGTTATTGCTGCTTATAATAAAGAAACCACCCATGAAGTAAGCAAGGCATTATATTGAGAATATTCTGGCCAACAAAGCACTTCCTCTTCTCACTCCCTGGTGCTCTCTGCAACCCAGTCCTTGGACTGGAGCTGTTGTTTATCATAAATAGCCTAAAGTCAATGAAACTGGAACTGGGATAGGGTGTATGTAGGTGAATGAATACACACAAAAAATTCTATTCATTTGCAGAACATGTACGAACCCAAGCTGAGATACGAGACATACATACGGTAAATACTTCATTTATGAAAGAACTAGTTTATAAGCATCTAAAAGAAGAGCAGTCTAGAAAACAGTAACATGTAAGTTTAAATATAGCTTGAAAATATAATTAATTAGGTTAAATAGAAACTTCTTTTGGTGTCCAAAAATTAAATTTTAAAAAGTTTGACAGTGGACGATGAAAACTGTGGAATTAGTAAAAAAGAAAATACAAAGAGAAAAATGTTAAGGAATATTGCTGGATGGTCTTTGAATCATTTTTCAAATCTAAAATATTTTTAAATTGGACTCTCTGAATCTTAGGTCATTTAAAGGCTGTACCATATTAACAGTTAATTGATAATTTTTTTTGGTATGAGGATTTTAATGTATTAGTATTCTTTATATACATACACACACATACACAGGTATATAAAAGCAGAATGCATGATTAAGAGAATATATTTTACATTTTGATGAAAGAATAAATTATGAGGGTTGCATTAGATTTTTGAGTATGATTTAAAAGTCTTCTCTAAAATTACTTTAATTGGCTACTAGCTCCCAGAAATAAAGAATAGCCTTAAAAATATACTCACTAAGTTATCAATTTTAAATATTTGTTTCAGTTATTTGAAGAAAAGCAAGTATATTTCTGTGCCTCAACCTCCTTCACTTGATTGAGCAGAAGCCCTCTTTATTCCACAGGTCTAGCACAGTAGGTTGATGCGGTGGACACTGCTGCTGCCCACTGGTTTGTCCAGCTCTCCTCCTTTTCTGGCACCTGGAAGGACTATGCTTCCCACCTCCTAGAATTTAGGTGTAGTCACGTGGCCTGCTCTGGGTAATGTGCAGAAGAATTTCATCAGCTTAGGTGGCATGATAGAGCCTATGTGGGATTCTTCATGTTTTCTCCTTCCCTCCCTATTGACCTAGGATGACACATGCTTCATATGGTAAGTACTTCAGACGATCACCCATGGAGGACAGGTTTCAGGGCCTCCAGATTTAGGATGAGGAAGCAATAAACCTTTGTTGTATTAGTCATTCAAATCTGGGGGTTATTTGCTACTACAGCATAATCAAAACCATGCTACCAGAGTTGGTAAATCAAAAGAGTTGGTTAAAGCAAAGAATCTTAAAATATAGTGCATAGATAACTCTAAAATTCTTTTTAGCTTATAATATGAAAAAAATATAAAATAACCAATATTTTTGTTGTTAGCCAGGACTTTTCTTTAGTGATGAACTTGCTGACTGGATTTCCATATTGTCTTCCATGCATGACCAAATAGATGATGCTTTATGTGTGATTTTTTCATGGAGCAAGGAAGCAAAGGCATGGGTGAAACAATATGAGTGCAGATTCTTTTGCCTTTTTAACATTGCCCCTCACAAATACTTTACCATTGTCTCACCAAGCCTACTTTACACTTTTTCAAGAGACTTACCTTTATTAAGTCTTTCCGAAACAGTCTCCTTCCTTTTCAAAGAAACACCTCTTATTCTTTTCAACCTTGTATTTTACTAGTTTATGCGGTATTTAATTAATTCATATAATTCAAATAACAAGTACAAATGGTAGGAACAAGTTAGGAATAAACATAACTGATTATTGCAAGCATGTAACTCATCAGGTTAGAGCAGAAGACTAAAGAATTCTAGAGAATAGCTACTGGTTATGGGTTTTGAGCCTTTTCCATAGGGCCTAGAGCATCAGTATATTGAACATAAATCTTGTCTATTTTCTTAGATTCCTTAGATGACATTCTTCCTTCTCTCTCTCTCAGGCAGCATCTACTCACACCAAGCCACCTTTTCACTTGCGATATGAATGAAATGCTATGTTGCAGGCATGGGATTCAGCTTTCTGAGTGGTTGCCAGGCAGCTTCTGAGTCAATTGGAAGTGCTGGGAAGATGTCTCCTTGTACAGCAAATCATGACTGATAGGAAATGAGAGATGGGAGGGATCGAGCAGGTGAATTTTTCCTTTCTTCCCACCATGGACAGCAACAAAGCTTCTTGCCACCTTTTAGGAGAAAGTCCTTTGTGTTGAGTAAACATGAAATCTCTTCTGAAATCTGTGTCAAGTGGTGACCATCATGATCATGATTTGCACTACTCCATATCTTTTATTGCCTCACTTTCTCCCTTTCTCCTCATCTTTATTACCCTGGGCTTACATGTCCCTCATGTCAGCGCTTTAATCCCTGCCTCAGGCTCTGCCTTCTAGAGGAACTGTACAAAGACAGTCAGTTAATCCGATGAGTCAGTTAAACAGAGGTTTATTTAAAAAGTGTCTATGGAATAGTATTAGTGCTGACAAGGAGACACGAGGAGCCCAGAGGAGGGGTGGAATATCTAGAGTAATTTACAGTCTGTTGAGCTTATCTAGGGAATATAGCATATATTGAGACATCTAAACTTAATATGCGTCCTGAAGGACAAAGATGACAAAAATAGATCATTGGAGAAAATAAGGTTTGCAATCTGTAGGAAAGCATAGGCATAAAGAAGGAAAAATACTAATATTATTAATAAAAATAATTAACATTTATTGATCCTTACTAGGTTACAGCTCCTAGGTTAAGCACTCTACAAAACTTATTTACTTATTACAACAACCCCCTGAACTCAATACTGTCAATTTTACTAATTTTCTGATGAAGAAACTGAAGCTTAGGAAACTTGAGAGGTTTTCACATAGTCACCGAGCTAGGAAATAGTGCAGCTAAGTAAGATTCAAACCAAGGAAGTTTGACTCCTAACCACAGGATTAAGTGAGGACAGAAAAATATTTAAATGCAGCATGGGGCACATGATAGAAATAGAGTGCAGTGCAGAGAACTGGGAACAGTGTCTCAGACCCCAAATAGGAGGATCACTGCACAAAATAGGACAGCCTGAGTATGACTGCTGATGCAAGGTCAGAGGTTCTCTGAATAATTGTTCAGAATTTAAGCAGACTCTAGGTAAAGTAAATCACAGCTAGCTGGTATAAGTCTGCTCCATTTGAAACAGACTGCTTCTACTTTTTATGGTAATGGTTGCAGATGGCTAGAACTTTAAAATTTTATTATTTTCTTTATCCCATCATTCAACAAGTATTTAATAAACATTTGCTGTGAACCATGTGAAATTATTGGTCCTGTGAATATACAGATAATTAAGGTACAGTCCAAACAATAAGGAATTAATAGGCTGGTAGAGAAGACAGCCAAGTACTTAAAAAATTATTAAAAAAAAAAAATAGAAGTAAGCATGGGGCATGGAGAGTACAGGGGAGTGTATTTAACCGCCTGCCTTAAGTTACAGTTATGGAGACATTTCCCAAAGACATGAAGACGATCAGAGTCCTGAGAACTGGACAATTTTTTTTTCCCAGAAATGGCAGTCTAGGCAGAAGAAACAGCACAGGGAAAGAAAAGGAATCACAAACAAGTATAGTGCATTCCAAAAACACATGATAGCAGGGTAGATTTGGAGTACAGCTATACAATTCACCAAGACCAGGATGATACTTTTGAGAGTAAAATGGGTGCTTTTTGTAACTACTCTGGGACAATGAGAATAAACTGGAACTGTCTCAGGTAAACCAAGATGTTTGGTCACCCCAAGTTAGGAGGCTGCAGAATAGAAAGAGTTTTGGAATTACTTAGACTTGGATTTGAATCCAGGCTTGGATGGTCACAGGCAGAGTAACTGTGTTCAGTCATTGATGTAGCTCATTATGCCTCAATTTCCTTCTTTAAATTGAAACTAATTCCTTGAAATTTATAATTTCTTCCATGTAGGCTTGCATGGTGACCAAATGAGATAACTTACATACTACAATTAATACAATGGTGGCTTAGAGTTGGTGCTCAGTATCGTTTCCCTGTGTCTACTCTACTCCCACCATAGGATGAAAATGGGGAACAAGGGTGGAGGATTAGGCGAGTGAGATGACCATGGATCTCATACATCGTGCTAAGGACTTTGAACTTCAATCTGAAAAAAATAATTTAAGTAGAGAAATTTCCCAGTCATGTTTGTGTTTTAGAAATATGAGTCTGGCAGCAGTGTTTAAGATGTTTATTCGGGCAATGAGAAGTATCCAGGAGCTCCTGGGGACCTCTGACACCACAAAGCCATGAGATCTTTATGTGATGTTAATTTAAAAAGAATATGAATCCATCATTGTTGATGGGACTCATTCTCTGCTGATGTTGGAAAATGGGAGTGGGAGAAGAAATCACCGTGTCAAGGAGCGGAGTCAAGCCAGAGATGGTGGTTTAGAATGGGAACTTCTGACAACTCCCTAAACCATGTTCTCAAAATGTGGATGCACCAGCAGTATCTGCACCATCAACTTGAACTTGATGGAAATGCAAATTCTTGGCTCTAAGAGACCTAGTGAATTGGAAATTCTGAAGGTGGAGGTCCAACAATATGTTTTTACTAGCTTTCCAGGAAATTCTGATACACACTAAAGTTTGTTAAGTATTATCCTAGTTCAAAGTGTGGTGCAGAGGTAGAAATTAAATGGGAGATGAAGGTCAGTGAATCAGAGAATAGTAATGAATCTGTCACCAAACTAGAGGAGAAATAGAAGCAAACACTAAAGCCAAAGCATAAATCCAGGAATTTGGAGCTCCAGGGAGATAAGAGGAAGGAACCCCTAATTGAGAAAATAAGCAGTTGATATGGTCTTTGGAAAGCACCTGGAATAGGTATTGTAGCCTATTTTAGCTTCCTAGGGCTGCTGTAATAAAATATTAATGCCACAAACTGGATGGCACAAAATAACAGAAATGTATTCTCTCTCAATTCTGGAGAGTCAAAGTATGAAATCAAGGTGCCAGTAGGTCTGTGCTTCTTCTGAGACTCTAGAGAGAATCTTTCCTTGCTTCATTCTAGCTTCTGGTGGTGGCAACAACCCTGTTTTGAAATCCGGTCACACTCTGAGGTATTGGGGGTTAGACCCTCAATATATCTCAGGGGCAGGGATGGGAACAGAAATCAAACCATAACAGAACCCATCATCAGCTCCTATAAAACTGGCACTGTATAGTTTGGGTTCTTTTGAAGGTGGACAGCCTGCATTCTCATGTAGGTAGAGGTTAACACCAACTATATCATATAAAAAAAAGAAACTGAGGCTCAGAGAGTTTTCTTGTTTAAGATCATGAGCTTGTTTAAGATCATGATTTTTGATAGAATCAGGATTATAATCCTACATATTTTTCTGTCTTATATGTGTTACTTTTCACATAAACACAAATATTCTCTAGTTGTTCAAGAGTTATGTATGTAGATGGTGTGATCCAGTCATAGAGATTGCTACAATAAAATATTTTACTGGAGATAGAGGTGCTCCAACAGAATCTGACCTTGTTATATTTAAAGCATGTGACAAGAAAGTCAGCATAGCTCAGAAAGAAGTGTTTTCCCCTTTATATATTGTGCTTTATAACTCAAAGAATTTGTATACAAAATACATGCCCAATGATGTTCCTTTTTATATTTAATACAGTAATATAAAATCCAGTGTGGTTAAACCATTATAACTTTGGATGATAACCTACCTGAAATTATATGTAAAAGAGTTTAGCCAACAAAGAATAATTTCAACATCAGAATATCTAGCTGGTCCTGTATAGTCAAGGGAGGAAAGAGAATCCAATTATTACTTTCCCCACACAGTATTTAATGGGGAATCAAAGCTTCATAGGCCCCAAATTTATAATAGCTTCATGCAAAAAAAAAATTATAGAATTTATACTTGTGAGAATTGTAATCCTACACAAAAAAGTTTTAGCAAAGTTATTGGTTTCAAATCCTGTCTTCCACTTATTATAGTATGATTGGACAATTTATTTAATTGTCTTCTGTTTTGTCATCTGTAAAGCATTTCAAACTTTTATCCCCATCTGTTAAAGCAATACCTGCCATGTATTAAGTGTAATTAAAGAGTCTTATTCTAAATAAAAACCATTTTAAAGAATTGTCATGAAGATAACAGTTAAAGCTTGACATATAAAGTAGACACTCAGTAAAAAATATTTTTATTCTTGGTCATGGTGTGTGCTATTTTTTCTTATGACATAATACATGCTGAAGAACTATGAAAAGACCCCCGATTTAGTAACTATGGACATGTTATTCAAACTTTCACAACTTCAGTTGTTTCTTATCTAAAATAAAAAAAGAGGAACTACTCTTCAAGTAGATTTTTAAATGTAACAAGATAAGTCAACTTGAGTGGTAATATATTTTGGGAAATCAACTCACTATAAATTGTGACTGTAAATTATACTGTAAATGTTTTGTAGTTTTCCCCCAATAAAAAAAAAAAAAAAGAGGAACTACTCTTCAGTGTTGAGAATCAAATGTGTGGAAGAATACATGAGGTTCTTCAACTTTAATTTTGTTATCACTGAAATGAGAATTTTAGTCATTATATATCTTAAAATGTTGTTATGAAGGTCAATTTAGATAATGCATTTGGAAGTAAATTTTTAAAAAATATACTAAGTATTATGCAAATGTTAATTTTTGTTATCATTAAAAATTCTAGAAACATCATATTAATTTCTGATCAGTAAACTTTTATATTTATTCTATAAAGAAACACTATAAAGTGTTTGCTTAACTCCCAAACTTAATCAAATCATGAAATTGTTAAATGTTATAAATCATGACCCAATATTTTAAGAGACTAATTTATGAATATTTAAATTTCTAGCAAACCATACACATCTGCTAATGATTATTATCACAATTTTTGAAATTTTAAAAGTGGTCTGTTACAAGCTTGTTTTAATTAGTAAGATCTACTCTATGCTAAATATGCAATTTGATTAGTAAAATTCTATTTTACATTGCTTTTTAGAGTCTCACTGTGTAAAATGTTTTCCTGTAATTAAAATGAACGAATTAGAAATATTGATTAATTCCTGTGGAAGAAGGCCCCTGCAAGGTAACCTCTGAATTGCAAGGTCCCTGATGATGCTTAGGTATGAAGTAAGAGTGAAGACAGACAAGGCCGACACAGTCAGTAAAACATCCATGGAGGAATTGGTACTCAATTGAGGAACTAAAGGCAAAGAGGATGGGCAAGTAGAGGATAGTGGCCTGCGTAATGGAGAGCTGGGAATCACCAGGCACTTTCAGAGAAAAACAGACATGTTAGGTACAGTCAGGCATTGGTGAAGAGAAGAAATAGGAAATACGTTGCTGTGGAAATCATTGTTCTCCAGGCTAAGGAGGGAGTGGATAAACATTGAATGATTTTAGCAAAAGGGTTATCAACTTAAGAGTGAAATGCTGAGACATTCCCTTGTCAGTAGAGCTCAGAGCTGAATGGAGTGGAGACAAAGAAAAACTTCACAGAAGAGTATCAATAGTTTGGGTATGGCTTGTTAAGGGGCTAGACTGAGTATAATGGCAGTAATACATAAAAGGTTAGGAAGTGAATTCTTCTGAAAAATTAAAAACTAATTGTACTTGTCAACTGATCAAAATAGAACACAGGCAAGTGAGAAAGAAAAAATATTTGAATTTTCTTTTTTAGGAGGGTAGGAATAGGGACATTGTGCATGTTAAGGCCAACTCAGGTATAGAAATGTTGGGTTAATCTGGTGGGTCATCCAATTAGACTAGTCTTGTAGCAGACTAGGGCTGAAATCTTGAGAGTAGACTAGTTCTATGAAGGAGAAAGTGGTAACTCTGGCCTCAGATGCAGAGTCAGAAAAGTATACTCAGTATGCCATAATTCTTCCATTCCTATTGCATTCCCATTGTACTGAAGTCTTTTCTCTAAGAGACTCTGCGTTTCAAATTACAGGGTAAATTTTCTAGTTAGGAAGGTTATTTCAACCTTCACACTGCCGACCAACAGACTTATATCCTGGTAGGTTGAACACCAAAAAAAGTTGTAGATTTTCACATTTATTGTAATGGAATGTTCTTTGCAAAGCTTTAGCTATGGCCACTTAAATGTCAACATTGTTAACAATGCTGTCTCTAAATTAGATACCTACAGGAAAGCTCTTTTAGTTGGAAGACCTGCATGTTGTAAAGCTTCTTATATTTGAATGTATTATTAATAAGAAGTCACTTCCAAAGTTATATGTGCATTGATCCTCAGAAAGACATTTCCACCATTCTAATCAGTGGGTTTAAATTCAGTTTTAAAAACTTTATGATTAGTTAGGAAAATCACCTCAAAAGGGAATACATCAAAAAAGAATTTTGAGATTTTAGGCATTTAAAATACCTTTCACCAATCTTGGAATTGATTTTAATAGACACATAACTTGTGACAATTTCTCTGTATCAACGTGCAGCTCTTCCCAGCAGCTTTGTCAGTTTAGTAGGGCATCAGAATTTCTCCTTTTTCCGCAAGAATGGAGGTCTAGGTTTGTGACTTTTCCCCCCTGCTGTGATCCTGTTGGGTCTCTCTCATGACGTCATCTTTAGAAAGTTATGTGTGAAGGTCTTGGGGCCCGCATGTCTGTGGGATGGAAGATAATTTAGAGTATGGGCTCCTTTCTCTCTTCTGCTTATGTATGTATCTGTATACATACATGTATATATAAATATTTACCTGTCTATATTTATATCTACTATCTGTATATCTTTTTCTATGTCTCTATATATACATATACATGTGTGTACATATAACAATAACCATAACAATATATGTACATGTACATTATGTTTAATTTATCAGCATTGAATTTATTTTTCCAGTTTTTCCAATGTTCACATAGCAACATATTTTAAAAATCAGTTAATTATGGTTTTCTTAATATGAAAACTGAAAATTCAACTGACATTTAAATTTGGAAAAAGTTATATCTAGAGTCTACATTGACACCTCTTTTTTAGTTATGGTAAAATGTAAATTGCAAAATAACAACTGAATATTTGATTCTGTCATGTTTCACATTGCCTTGAGAGTGTGTGTGTGAAGTTGGTATAAATTGGTATATGCTGATAAATAAGTGCCCAGGATTAGTCAATAACTAATGCGATTGCTACCGTAAAGCATCTGCTCAGTTGCAAACGTGCTATTAACCTGGCCCGGGGAGCAGAGAGACCCGCCTTGTAGATAGACATACTTTCTTTCTTCTTTTAGACATGCTTTGAAGCTCATCTGAAAATAAAAACAATTGAGCAACATTGACCAAAAGGATTATTTTGAACAATAATATTTGTAAGACGTCTTCAATCTGAAACTGATTTATAAAGTCTATACCTGCATTCCGTGTCCTCATCAAGCATTCTCACTGGCTGTGTGCGGCTCGCTACTCATTAGCTGGGCATCAACAGTGAAAAAACAAAAATCCATCAGTGTATCACTGTATATTGGGTCAGCCAGCCCCCAAAAGCAGTTGCTAAATTTAGTCTCCAATTAAACCTATAGGATGCTTTTCTTAAAGTACATTGAGATTTCACCCATGTGACAAATTGTGAGACACAGAGTCTGAGACCAGTCTAATGATTTAAGTTCTTTACTTTCACTTGAAAATCTTTGCAGGAATTTTTGCTAACATCACAAAGTTTGCAACTTTTTGGCACAATTCTACAGAATGTCTCCCTTTCAACCTCTAGTAATTGCTATTTTCAAGCTGTTGTAAATTGAGCACAATATCATTCATTCAGGAAAGCTCTCTTGGCTTGCATCATTTTAGCATTGTTCTTTCTGGCAGGAAAGACTAATCCTATAGCTTTTTAACGAAAAAGCTTAGTTAAAAACTTAAACTTAAAAAAGGAAAGCAGAACAACCAACACACAAATGAAGATAGTTCATCTAACTAAAAGGGCCCTGTTGCCTTTGCTATAACACAGTCATGGGTGCTCCACCTTATGTTTCTGGGCTTTCCTTCTGTTTGAAAGTTCTTTCACACATCAACACTCTATGCCAAAATCCAGCCTGCGACTGCCTGCTCCGAGAGAATTGCGGGCAAAGTTGTAATTATTGCTTAGTTAGGTGCCTGCTCCATTTGATGTACATGAGTCACTTTTGTTCTTTTCTTTTTTGTCACAAGCCTCCTATCCCTTTAGATTTCTTTTCTCTTTGTAAACGGGGAAGTCTCTCTAGACTATTCCCACAGTGTCCTCAGTCCAATAGGTTACAAAGGTACTAACACGCTAAATAGACGTGGTACCCTTGGGAAAATCCATTTCTGCTGAGGTTGTCCCTGTTCCAGTGAATGAAGACTTCTTTGAGGTTACAAATGTGTTTCGAGACATCTCCGTACAAATGATTACAGGTTGTTTCATTCAGACTCCAAGGAGAAAGCCCTCCTATCCTGGATAGGCTGAGGTGATGAATACACTCTTAGAACAAGGAAGCTTTATTTAAAAGACTCTTTGTATTCTTCCGAGTACCCTAATGAGCTATCCAGGGTGGTGCATCAATGTGGGCGCAATCAGAGGAGTCCTGGACCCGCTTCTCATTAGCCCTCCTTTCCTTTGTAGCTGTGCTTGTTGTTGACTCACGGTACTCATCATTCCCTCGCCTGAATAAAAGAAAAAAACATGACTTTCATTTTATGGCCCAAATCACCAAAACCATCAGTTTTTATGATGTATGGCGAACAGTAGACATAGGAACCTGATCTTTTGCCCGTATACCTATGGAGGTAGGGATTTTTCTCCTTTAAGGATGGATGTAGAAAATACCCATCTGAAAGCTTGAGGGGTAGGCTTGTTTGTTAAGTTCACCTTGTTTCAAGATCCTGAAATCACTGGTGATCCAAATTGATTCAATTTGGATACATTCAATCAGGTTGGATTTATACAAATAAAAAGTGAGTAATTAAGGCCCTTATCCAGATCACTTGGGCACCCATACGTATTTCAAGAATAAACGTTTGATGCTGTCATAATTTAGATAATGCCTCTATTCTTTGTTTCACATAACATATGTAAATTCAGCCTTAGTGGTAATGTTTTCTTATCCTAATATACAGGGATTCAAATTTACACTGCATTTCATTTTTTGAGACACAATTTATAATTGCACACCCACAATTTTACAATATTTTTGTAAATGGAGCCTAAAGAGAAATAAAATTCAAAATTAAATCAATTTCTAGATAAAAGTGAAATAAGATTCTTGCTTAAAATATGCAGATACTTTAAGCCAGATGTAAGGTTTTTTCACATGATTTATGTTGATCATTGCCTTGAGTCTCCATTTTCCTTTGAATGTAGAGTGATAGTCTAAACTATACATTGGCACCATTCTCAGAAACATTGCTACAGCTGCAAAGATCCAAGAAATATGTATCTCAGACCATGTGAGTATGGATAATTTGTTTTTGTAGAGTGTCACTTTATACCAAAGTATCATGAAACACCTCATGGTTGATTTGATTACAAGAAAAAGAAGTGTGTCGTACTATCTCATTCATCTGGTAGCCACAAACAGATGTAGGCAATTCAAGGCAGAGAGCATCCTCACTTCTTGAACATAATTTTACTTGTGCAACTGAGAAGCTCAGTGATTTTATGTGACATTTAACCATTCCTTCATTTCTTGCTCATCCTGTCTATATGATACTTTTCCTTTTAAATAACAGGCTGAAAACTTTTGGCAGAAAGTGTAAATGAATTAGAAAAGTTGTGTATAGGTAACTGGAAAACTCAAAACTTAAAATTCTTATACTTCTTGAAAAAGAAAACTACAATTCTTACCTCAAAATTAGTCAGTCAGTGTAAATTGCAGGACATAACACCTAAAACCTGTGCCTTTTGAGGCAAGAAGACAAAAAGCCTTCTTTCTAAGCCTTGTTTCCTCCAGCCCACTAGCAGCCCCTTGGTGTTTTGGCACTCCATTCTATTTATTTTTAATTGAAACCTCAGTTATAATTAAACCATTGTGAGTGGAGGTGGAATGCCACTATCTTAACCCAGATAAGTTTGCCTGGAGTTCATGGGTACCAACATGGGATGAAAGACCAAATATCATGCTCAGTTGACACATTCTGTACAGACCCGATATGTCCATTGTAAAGCTGCGTGTCCACTGTATAAAATGTGAGTTAGTGATTTAAACTTCTGCACTTAAAAAGGCAGTTCCCAGAGCAAATGAATATGGTGTTTGAGAGTGAAGTGATAGAAGCAATATCAAAATAGGCAGTGAAAGTAAACTCCCGGTGGGTATTGCTGTTTGTGCCCAAGATGCTAATTATACTAAGGACAAGAATTAAAAGGGAGAAAACAAAGATCCAGAGCTCTGAGTGAGGCCTAATTGTATTTACACAGATAAAGAGAGACTAGATGGGGGAAGAAAAGAAACAATGGGTAAAAATTTCTCCATTTAGTCTTTATAATTAGTTAAGAAACATTTAAATTAATAACACAATCTGAGTAATGCAGCATGTGTGGCATATATCACATTTTAAATTAATTCTTGAAATAGTTACTGGTGTCCTACTTTATTTCAATTTTGATAAATTAGCTTACAGTCACTTTTTGATGGGTGTCCCATAAAGTAAAAATGGGTATTTCATCTGCTGTTAACTACTCTTTCTGTAGTGCAACAAAAAAAAGAAAAAAGAAAAAGAAAAAAAAAGAACGTATATAAAAGGCAGGATTGAAAATAGATATTTGAAGTTGAACCTATTAATTTATAAGTTTAACAATGACATTAGAGAGGAATAAAGGGGTAAGAAGTTTTATTATCTTACTTGTGTAGCTTTATAGTATAAAAATCTCTCGATTGTCCATGTTTAATATAAAATTGGTCACTTGCATTCATTATTTCTCATTGATATGATATAATAGTCTTCTCTGGTATTTTGGAGTTTGGCGAAAAGGCCTGATATTATAGTACTGCTTTTAAATAGCTAGCTTTTGTACTAAAATCATGTAAAAATTTAAAATCTGCTGATTACACTATTAGGGAGCTGCAGCCTCATTGACCTGATGTCATAGTTACCTTTGGAATCCTTAACGTCTCAAGGCAAACTCTCACATAATCAAGGGCTGTGCTTCTAAAAATTCTCTAATTTGATTTTGTCTGCATCTCTGTGTGTGTATATTTGTCCTTAACTTTGAGCAATTAGGGAAAAAAAAAAAAACTTTCCTATGACTCTTTCAGCCTAGCAATGAATTGAGTTACTTTTCTTAATGTTTATTTATTTATTTTGTATGCTTTCCCATCAACACTAGCAATTAAACCAAGCATACATAACAAATATACAAGACTAAATATAAACTAAAAGTGTCATATGTAAAGCTCAGATCAAAGATTTAGGCACAATAAAGTGAATTTAAGTAGCTGGAAGAGTCCTAAGTATTCTAGTTTTTGCCCCTAAAGGAAAGTATTACAACTCAAGAATATACAAGCATATTTCATTAAATTGATGAAAAGTAAATCAGAAATGTTTCCTTTGATTTATAACTCTGTCACCAATGCATGCGTGTTCATGGGTACATTCTTTTTAAAATATTTCTTTAAGGACTGGTTAATTGTCTCTCATACTCCACTCCCCCTGGCCCTCATCTTCGCACTTATTTGTCTACCCTAACAATAAGTGTATGCTTTAATCATATATATTTAATTTAACCTACTCAGCCTTTTAAAAAGGATATATTTATGTCTTAGAAAACCAAAGTGATTCCACTTTGTTCTGACAGAACAACTTACATTTCATTCAAGTGTCTCTTTTTAGGTGATACTCTTAGCAAGGGATTTTATTTACTAGATGACATTTCAGCTAACCTGGAAAGGAAGATATCCATTCTTCAAATACTGTCATTACCAAGCTTTAAAAAGACTTGATTGTACCATGTTAGGGAAACAGTGTCAGATTTTCCATCAAACTTTCTCCCACTGTAATAACTGAGCATAAAAATGAACTTGGAGTGATGAAATGACTACAAAGCAAATTAATGCAATCAAGTCATTAGTAACAACTCTGTCCATATCTGTTAAATATTTTCAAACTATTCTAAAAAAACACACCCAGAAGGCAAACTAACAGTGAATAGAAACAAAATGGTCAGCAGCGTGTGTCGCATGTTATTTGAATGGAAAGTAATTTATCGCGTCTGAAATAAAAGCTGTTTATTCTTGTGTTTCACTGTCTGTAACAATCTTTACCATTTATCTGTGAAAAAGTGAGAAACTGTACCGTTATTAGCATATGAATACTTGACACATCAAATTGGCTGTACAATAACAGAAGGACATTTGCTATTGGTGTATGCACACAGACAAAGCAGCCATTTTGAAAAAAATTGAAATGGTGTGGGTGGTTTAACCCTTTACTTATCTTTTAGGTTCCCACTCCTGATTTTGACCGGGAACAGTTTGGCAGTTAGAATTAGAATATTTCTATAGCAAATAAAAGTAATCAGGGGCCATTATGCTTATGATAATTACATTGATACATTCACTCTCCTAGAAAAATAGAATGACAATAAAGGAGTTTGTATGTGTGAGAGAGAGAGAGAGAATGTGTGTGTGTGTGTGTGTGTGTGTACATGCACGGGCGAGGTGGGGGAAGGGAGTGGAAGCTGGCTGTGTGTAGAGGGTGCAGGAATGAAACAATGCCTATGTACAGTTTTATTTCATGCCAACAACATAGTGGTCCTTGGGTCAGATGTGTGAAACTATTTCTCAAAGAAGCTGCATACATAATTGAGGCCCTCCGAAGGGTTCCCAGTTGAAGTTGCCAGGCTACATTCATTTCAAAAGCAGAGCCATTTGTTATCAAATTTAAATTAACTCTCTGCACACTGAACTTGAATTTTAGAGTCCTGCTTATTTACAATTCTTAAAATAGTTGAGAAAGGGGAAAATATGTGTCTGGAAAATGGAAATAAGAGAGTCCCCACAAGGAGCTGCAGTGGTTCTCATGCAAACCTGCGGTGAAACAGCCTTTTATAGATGAAATTTAGAAAGATCTATTTGGAATGACTGGAAATGAGTCTGTATTTTCCCATGTAATTTTTGGTAGTAGATCCAGATTTGTTGCAAAATCTTTTCACTTGTAATCTGTGTATTTCAATTAGATTTTTACCTTCATCAGGGTACTAACCTCATTCCTTTCCCTACTTCCCCAGGTTAATTACTCTTTGCTGTGAGAGTTAGAATAAGATAACTTATAAGGTGGCACAAAATTCATTCGATTTGTCATTTCAATTTTTGGCTATAATAGTTACTTTTTTCCTACTCTGTGAGGCTTTATGCATTATTTTCAACAAAGTTGATGCAACTCACTAAATAAAGTTCTTGATAATTTTGCCAATTGCTGATACATTCATTCAAACAAACAAGCAAAGCAACCAACTCAGCAGAGATGGATATGTGTAAACTGACTTGTGTTGGGACCTTCTTCTAACTATGTAGAGGACGAGATTTCCAAATGAGAATGTCGTGCATGTTTTTTCACAAGATACACACAGACATAATTGCACATTATTCTCTGTGTCTGATAAAAATATTTTCTTCATCACATGAATTAGTAAAATTAATTATGGGACATACTTTCATTTCTAAGTTTAATACACAGAAGTAGATAGCCCATTCTGAATAATCTATGTATTTTTCCTCTCTTTTGAAATATAAGTAAGAGATTTTAATCACTATTCCTTCATCATAAGACACACATATTATTTGCTATAATCAAGAAAATCTAGTCCCAAGCAATCATCATTTAATATTATTATAAGCTATTTCATATGTCTTAAAATGAATATCTATATGTACTGAAATCACAACATAATATTTTTTGTATGCAAACAGTAATACAGTTTTATAGCATTTGTTAATTGTAATTTGTATTAATAAAAAAGATTTAATTATCATCTCATATACATAAATAAGTCTGTTTTCATTGTTGTGAACAAACTTTAACATTTTAGTCTGAAATGCATGATAAAATTTGCTTTGAAGGCAATTAAAAAATAAAGCAAAAAGTACAAGAAATATGAAATGCAATTAAGAGCTGCATTGTTAAAAGTAATGTTCTAATACCTTTACTGAAATACCATCATATAACATAAAAAACATTTTATTGTTTTCTTTATAAGTAATTACTACTTGTGAAGCACTACTATAGCCATAGAAAACAGGAACTAATCATCCTAATGACAATATTTGTTAATAATATAACAATTGATATGTATATGAAAGTAGAAAAGAAAAGTTATACAACTTTAAATTCCTTTAAAATTGTTGAATGAACACATACAATAAATGCCTATTAGTTTAACTTTCTTTTCTTCTAATAACATGTGTTATTTTAAAACCACAAACCATTTGCTTATTTAAAGCTCTCTGCAGACAACAATACTACAAGGTTAGTATGTCCTACCAAGTGCTCTTTGAGATTCTTGTTTACTTATTGGTGGAAGTGATGTACCATACTTGTGTATCCATGACAACACTGCAACATGCCAGAGCAGTACTAGAACTTTTTCTTTTCTTTTTTTTTTTTTTTGCAACTGCAATATGAGATTAAAAGTAAGAAGCTAAATCTTATTAAATAGCAAAAGCTTTTCAAAAGATAAAGAATAAACTTTATGGGAACACATAAAAGTTGCATGTGGTGATATATTTCTGCTATTTCAAAGCCTTACCCAGGTCTATCATTTGACTATAAATAGTTCTGAATGTTAGAAAAATTAGAATAGATAAAACTTTGCAAATTCTCAGATTGTCTCATAATACAAATAATGTAATTTGTGTCAAAATTGAATCATTAGCAATATCAGTTTTATATCGAATACTTAAACTTTTGTCCTTTTTGAATGCTTCAAATTATTTTTCTTATGTGAGTTCTACTAAATAAAACTGTTATATGCCCCAGGGAATTATTAATATATTTGTCAATTAACATTTAGAAGCTATTTATGACCAACAGTGTCCCCTGTTAACATTTTATATTTTTAATTAGAATATTTTAATTACTGTATAGAACAAAAACTTCTGAAAAATAAAATACAAAATTTCCTTTTTTGTTTCTGTTTGCTAAAAACATGTTTTTATTATTCTGCAGAATTATTTTAAAATTTATAATTATTTCAATGAATTTAGGTATTATGTAAATATTTTTTTTCTTTGATGACTAGAATTACTCATTGGGTCTAGCAATATTATATTACATTTGAGGTTCTAATTTTGGAATATTTCAAAATAGGCTAAGTTTTTCTAAAACTAAAATGAAAATTTGAACTCATGTTTGCTTGTTAATGTTTGTTTCATTAGATGATTCTGTCACATCACAGACATAAACTTGGAGATGACTAGATATCAAAATATCTCAAGTCTTATGGCTCAGCTATTTGGTACCCTCATTATCTTGACATTCAGTATCTGGAAATTACCGATAGTAGAAAAAATGCTGTGAAAATGTCTTATCCATATTCACTGCAGAAACAAAAGCCTAAGTTTGAAAAGTACAATAAAAAAATAATTCTCTTTCCCTTCCCTTTTCTTTTCTCCTTCTCTCTTGCTCTCTTCTCATCCTTACTTCTTCCACAACCTCTGTTTCCTGCTTGTTTCTCCTTTCTGTGTCTCTTAAGCTAAGCCAATCAACTCATACGCAGCGTGCTCTGGAGAAACCGCGGCACACATATGGCACTGAACTGGTTTGGTAAACATATGTCTTTGCAGGCATTGGATGTCTTGCCAGGAATGAGATATTCCGTTTTGGGGAATGAGGGTGGGAAATGCTTAACCACCTACAGATGTTTTGCATCAAAAGCTAAAGAATTGCAGTCAAAGAGCTGCAAAATGTGTAATTTGGAATTTTTCCAGGTTTCTTTTTTTAATAAGAAAAAAGTTAACAGCTTTCCTATTCATCTCTTTTGAGAAAATTTACAGTCGTTTCCCAGTTCTGCCCCATTCTGAAGTAAGGACAAAAGGCTGAAACCGAAGCTGTCCATCTGCTCCATAACAGTAATGTTATAATGGGTGCTGTCCATTTTTATGCTATTGCTCATGTGTGCCCAGGGGACTGGAACTATTTAATTCACTGATTTCACAGCTCTGTTGTGTGTCACAAAAGGTTAAAAAAAATCCAACACACTTTTTAGCACCCTGCTTACAAGGACTCCCTGTAAATCTAACTGAAGTAGCAGGTTCCCACCCTGCCCCCATCCTAGCTCCCCTAGTTTTCTTCCTAATTTGGTGTATTCAAATAACAGGTAATAGTTGGAACTCATACCATTATTGACTTGTCCTGTACAAATAGTGTATATTTCAAATCTGCTGTGAATGTTACTTTCAAAAGCCCACAAATTCCAGAAGTAGATTTGAAAAGAAAGATGTTTGCCTTTAAGATTTTAGGATTAGACAACTCTGTTTTCCCAGAAGTCCAAGAATTAATGCTCTAGATTAGCAGAGAGTTAATGAAAACCTGCGGAGGAAGACTGATGACTTCTATTCCTCTCCACTGGGCAGGAGCTGAGCAGTCCACACGCAGCTGGTGCATGCTGGTGTTTTGCCAAAGCTGTAATGAAGCATGTGCACTCCAGGGCATTTTCCTGGAAAGATAATGGTGGCCAGAAAATATCCACTTGGGTCCTTTCTGTGGTCTTCTCGGAGCAGTGGTGTTGAAGCTGGCACCTATGTTTGCCACCAAAGAGAGAAAGTGAACATGAAGTCAAGGGGCTTTCTGTCTATTCCCTGCAAAAGAAAGCCTCCAAGAGTATCTTTCAGTATATCCTATCCTTCCTACAGCCCATTTGTGATAAAGTGTTTGTATAATATTTTGGATAGTTAAAATATTAACCATAGATAATGCACTCTCTTGGTGCAATCGCCACTTTCATTTTGATACCATTAACCAAACTCACTTCTAACTGTGCCGTGAAGATGCCTGTTCATTCCCTTGAAAGCCAGTTTGTTTGTGAATAGGTTTAGAGGGCAACGGGGCTCTCCTTATATTCAATTTAAAATATATTATTGTTAAATCTCTTAATTTCTTTTTTCAGTAACAATAGAAAATATTTATTTTGTATTCATAGGTTACATGAAACTATTGGGTGCGGCAGGCATCTGAAAACATACGCTGGAAATGCTTTCTGACCTTAGAGAAATTTCTTAAAATTGTATGCTTGTCAGCACTCCTCAAACTCAGTTTGCTCCTTCATTCATTTATTTACTCATTCAAACATTTCTTCAGAATCTACTATGTGCTAAGCACTGATTCTGAGAGATGTTAATAGGGACATCTCAAAAGATGGGTTCTGTTGTCAGGTAAGTTTGGGAAACACTGCATATTGTGTTTCCCTTCTTTGACCTACAATAAGCATATTCTATGTGTCAGGCAGGTCCTGTCCCACTGTAGTATTACATCCAAGGAATCCTTTATTTCATTTATATTTTCCCAGAATTATTGGAACTTTGTTTCCTCCAGGCCTTTCCAAAACAAAACCAAGCAGTAATATCTGGAATTCTAGAGTACTGAAAAATAAAGTTCAGCAATCATTGCTGTAATGTGAAGAAATGAGTGGCAGTTAGAACTATTCTCTTTGCATTCGTTTCCAATGGCACTTCTCCTAAACTTTTTAACCAGAGTAATGTTAACAGGAAAGCAAGTGCATTATACTTTTTGAACATGGATTCCTTAAAGATTCAAAGTTCTTGATGAGCCACGTTAGAATCTTAGAATCCTATTATAGAACCAGTGAATACATTGAGAGAGAGAATATTGTAGATCAGTGGTCCCCAGCCTTTTTGGCACCAGGCACAGGTTTCATGGGAGACAATTTTTCCAGTGACCGGTGGTGGGGGGGAAGGTTTGGGATGTTTCAAGCACATTACATTAATTGTTCAGTCAAACATTTCTACTAATGATAATCTGTATTTGCAGCTGCTCCGCAGCGCTAGCATCACCGCCTCAGCTCCAACTCAGATCATCAGGCATTAGAGTCTTATAAAGAGTGCGCAACCTAAATCCCTCGCATGCGCAGTTTACAGTAGGGTATGCTCCTACGACAATCTAATGCTGCTGCTGATCTGACAGGAGGCGGAGCTCAGGCGGTTATGAGAGCAATGGGGAGTGGCTGTAAATACAGATGAAATTTCGCTTGCTTGCCTGCCACTCACCTCTTGCTGTGCTGCCTGGTCCTAAGGCCACTGACTGGTACCAGTCCTTGGCCCCAGGGGTTGGGGACTGCAGTTGTAGATGACAAAACTGACTTCTAAATATAAGTAAATGGATCAATTGATTCAACCAGATAGACAAAGGTAGGATTTATTTCTTTAAAAAAATTGTATGAGAGTACATACATAGTGCTCCAACTGTATCTACGTACAACCAACACTCCATTTTAAGTGTACAATTAAATGATTTTCAGTGAATTTACTGAGATGTACAGTTAATCACATGAATCAGTTTTTGAGGAATTCCTTTCCCCTATTGAGACCCCTAATTCCGCTCCCTAACTACTTTGACAGAGTAGGTTTTTGAATGTAACAAGATAAGTCAACTTGAGTGGTAATATATTTTGGGAAATCAGCTCACTACAAATTGTGACTGTAAACATTGTACAGTAAATGCTTTGTAGTTTTCCCCCAATAAAAAAA
>CAUYRT010065652.1:0-23138 GCA_963574885.1 Lepilemur ruficaudatus
AGCCTAGCTCACAGCAACCTCAAACTCCTGGGCTCAAGCAATCCTTCTGCCTCAGCCTCCCAAGTGGCTGGGACTACAGGCATGAGCCACCATGCCTGGCTAATTTTTTCTATATATATTTTTAGTTGGCCAATTAATTTCCTTCTATTTTCAGCAGAGACGGGGTCTCGCTCTTGCTCAGGCTGGTTTCGAACTCCTGACCTTGAGCGATCCACCCACCTCGGCCTCCCAGAATGATAGGATTACAGGCGTGAGCCACCGCGCCCGGCCTGTTTTGGGACTTTTTAATAAAGGCCATTCTCACTGGAGATAAGTGATATCTCATTGCAGTTTTGATTTGCATTTCTCTGATGATTAGAGATGTTGAGCATTCTTTCACATGTTTGTTAGCCATTGTTCTGTCTTCTTTTGGAAAGTTTCTGTTCATGTCCTTTGCCCACTTTTTGATTGGGTTGTTTGATTTTTTTTCTTGCTGATTTTCCTGAGTTCATTTAGAATTAGATGATTAGAATTAGAATCACTTAGATTCTAGTTATCAGCACTTTATCGATGTGTAGCTTGTGAAAATTTTCTCCCATTGTGTAGGTTGTCTGTTTGCTCTTGTGACAGTTTCTTTGGCTGCTGTACCCTGTTTTTAATGCAGTTCATCGAGGAGGGGGCTGAGAACTTCCACTTCCAGCAAGTTCCCAGGTGATGCTGATGCTGCTAGTTATGCAATGCTGATTTATTAATAACGAATTTATGTTCTACTAGTAGCTACTTTGCATAAATATCAAGGAAACAAAAGGCTGTTTGATTAAGTACAAATACTTTTTTTCAAATTGTTTTATTTTTTATGTTTATTTAAAAAGAAAACATCTTTCTGAATCCATTTTATTATCACAATAAAGACTAAAACACAAGCCAGTTAGAAAATGTTTTTTCAAAGACTGATTGAGATAGTCAGGTTCCTGGAAAACTAATGTGATACTGACAGATCTCAGAACTTAAAATTCAGAAGCAGTATGTTACAAAATGATGCACACATAAAAACCAAAGGAAAAGCCAAAATAAGACACCACTTCACATTCACTACGTCCCTAAAGACCTCTGGCCTTCTGTTTGCATCCTTACCAGGAAACCTAGATGGCTACAATCAAAAAGACAGTAACAAGTGTCAGTGGGGATATGTAGAGAAACGGGAAACTTCATACACTGCTGGTGAGAACCTAAAACGGTGTAGCCGTTTTGGAAAACAGTCTGGCAGGTCCTCAAAAGATTCACATGTTGCCACACCAGAAAAAAAAATTTTTCCTTGGGGCCACAGTGTTTCATTACGAAAACAGAATAAAAACTTCAAAAACAAAACGATCATTTCTAATTTAATGACAAATTTTTTGTTATATTTTATTGTTTTCTGTGTGTGAGTTACATGCAACTTGACAAACAGTTCTCGTGGCCTTGAAGGTGAAGAGATGTATGAGTTACATATACTTTACGACGCCCAGGGCTCAAAACTAGTGTGAGTTAAATGCAACTCACATGGCAGTTAGTATGTTAAACACAGAGTTCTAATACCATACGACCCAGCAGTTCCCCTCCTGAGTATATACCCACAGGAACTGTCCACACAAAAACTTGTACACAAATGTTCACAGTAGCATATGTATAACAGCCAAATAGTGGAAACAGCCAAACTGTCTATCAATTAATGAATGCATAAACACAATGTGGTATGCGTGGTATATCCATGCAATGGAATATTATTTGGCAATAAGAATAAATAAAATACTGATACATGCTACAACATGGATAAACCTTGAAAATGCTGTGTTTGGTAAAAGAAGCTTTTGTGATGTTAATCACAAAAGACCACATATTGATGATTCCATTTATATGAAATGATCAGATAGACAAACCCATAGAGACAGAAGGGTTAATGGTTGCTTTGAGTTGGCGGGAACACAGGGATTGGGGAATCACAGCTGAAGGACACAGGGTTTCTCTTTACAGTGACACAAATGTTCCAAAGTTGACTGTGGTGATAGTTGTACAACTCTGAAATACTAAAAATCATTGAATTATATACTTTAAATGGGTGAATTGCATGATATGTGACGTATGAATCAATAAAGCTGTTATAAAATCAAACCAACCAACCAAAAGAGACAGAAATTTTGAAAAATATAAGAATGGGAAAGATATACCAAAGAGGAACAAAAACCCTGAAGTAGCAAACTGAATATTGTTTTTTGACAATTTAAGTCAAGAAAACATTACAAGGGTCAAAAAGGAACATTTATACTGAAGAACAGCAGCTCACGAAGAAGATGTAGAAAATGTGTCCATTTGCGTACCTAATAATATGGCTTTGAAATTTTTAAAACAACTGACATGACTACAGAAGATACAGGTAAATCAGTTAGGACAGATGGAAAGGTTAGCTCCAGATAGACTGAAGTCCTAAATATAAAAGGAAAACTTACGAAGCTAACAAAAGCAGCTGTGGAAAATATTTTTGTAACTGTCCACAATTTAAAAATAAACACACATACACACACAACAAAATGATGGATTTGATTACATTAAAATTAAATATTTCTGTTCCAAAAAGGACAACAGATAAAGGAGAGGGATATGCAACACCAAATGGATTATTATACAAGAACTCCTCCAAATCCACAGGAGCAAAAATGCAACCCAATTTAAAAAAAGAACCAAATATATGAACTGGCTATTCACAGGAGAAATCTGAGTAGCTCACAAAATATAAAGAGATGTTCAAGAAAAATGTAAATAAGAATGAGAAATCACTTCACATTCTTCAGATCGGCAAAAATAAGACAGCTGGGAAACACCATGTGTGGCCCAGGACATGGGCATGCAGGAGCCCTGGGCACAGAGCACCCACGGTGCCGTCCTGGAAGGCCGCTCTAGTGCAGTCCCTGCCACTGCAACTAGGCAACCCCTTCCTCAGCATGCACCCAGGGGAATGCTTACACGGACACCTGAAGGAACACAGGAGGATGTTAACCACAGTCCCTGCTACAGTGTCAAGGAGATGAAGGCAATCCAGGTAGCTACCACTTGGTGAATGGATAGGCAGAGCATTAATAGTAAACCCCACAAGTAAATACTCTGCAGGTGCCCCAAAAAGTGAGCTACATACAGATGCAGATATATAGACAGACACGTGTGGCACAAGATAGATAATTCTTAAAAACATGGTACTGAATTTTTAAAAAGTAGTTCTAAGGCAGAATACCATTTTGGCACATTACAACACAAATAGACAGAATAACACTGTTTATCTTTCAAAGATATACACATACCCAGGCATATACTGACCACAGTTGAATGGATGTCTGTGAGGGGAAGAGGAGAGTGATGAGAACGAAAAAGAAATATAAAAAAATGGGTCTCACATACACCAATGCCACCATAAACTCGACTCTGCAAGTGAGGTTAAAAAAGGATTGCTTTCATCTGGACAAAATGTAATCTTGTCTTTCAAACACACACATATACACTTGACCCACCGAATTCCAAGAGAAGCAACAAGAACACATACCTGTGCAGTAAGACACGCCTTTGCAAGTAGCATTAATAGCCTCCTGGCACTTCTTCTGGGCAGTCTCAAATTGACAGTTTTTACAGCAAGGACTGTTCCTATCACTGCAAAAGTAGAGCAGACAGGGACAGTTCAATTCAAACGACAGCCCCGTATCAAAAGCTACGGCTATGTTACAGGGACCTGAAGATCACAGGGCAGACCACCTGGCTCGCTCACTGCTGCATAATTACACTTCCCTGGCGCTGGACCTGCCTGCACACCCCTCCTCTGTCCGTTCCTAATGTGGATAAGGCAAAATCAATGTTATAGTTTAGCAGAAAAGAGTAAGTGCACAGAGTGGTCATCTTTAAAACATCTCAGTGTCCTTGGTTTTCATTTTACTAAATGAATTTAAAAAAAATCAGGGACCCACAAGTCAATCAATGGCTAAGAAACCAGGCAGCCAGAGCCCTACTCCCTATCAGTATTTACAGTGTTAATGTGCACTGTGTACAATTAAACCTAACTATCCACTGTAAACTAAAGCTTCCCCTTCTACTTCTACTTCTATGCCAGGCACTGGTCTATAGTGGACATAAAAATGGAAATATAGATAACCTTGTAACTCATAACCAGCTTCCTCCACAAACAGCATTTTTTAAAATTTTGAAACAGAGCCTCCTTATGTTGCACAGGCCAGTTTTGAACTCTTGGGCTCAAGTGATCCTCCCTCCTCCATCTCCCAAGTAGGGTGGGGCTACAGGCTCACACCACCACACCTGGCTCATTAAACAGTATTTCTTACTTTTTGTTTGCGATAGACCCTTGCTCTGTCACCTGGGCTTGAGTACAGTGGTGTGATCACAGATCACTGCAACCTCAAATATGTGGGCTTAAGCGATCCTCCCACCTCAACCTTCCAAGTAGCTAAGACTCCAGGTGCACGCCATCATGCCTGGCTAATTTTTTGGTAGAATTTTGCTATGTTACTCAGGCTAGTCTCGAACTCCTGGTCTCAAGCAATCCCCCAGTCTTAGCCCCACAAAGTGCTACAACTACAGGCATGAGCCATTGCACCCAGCCCACATTAAACAGTATTCTACCACACTATTCCAATATATAGATACAAGATAACTCATTTACATCCCAGGATTGTCATTTGCTTGTTTCCGATATTTTGCTATTATAAAAGAATGTAGTCATAAACATCCTTGTTAAACCGTCTTTCTTATGTCTCTGTTTTCCTAAAAAAAAGATTTTTTGCACTGTGGGACTGCTGTATCAGAGAGTGTGCAAGGTCAAGGATTTGTTGCATAATGTCACACTGCTTTCCAAAAAGCATTTTCATGCTATGAAAAACGAGGTAGACATACAGACACACTGTATGCACATATATATCCCTCAGTTAATTCTAAAGTCCCTACATGTTCAATGCTCTGTTATTTAAACACCTTGTCATACCAACTCACCTGCACTGGACACCCTGCTTCAATGTGCAGTCGCTGTTGCAGCAGGTGTCGTTGTTCAGGTACATGATGCCAGGATCACACTCTTCTCCTTCGTCCACCCTCGAATTCCCACACACTTTGTTGCTGCGTTCTTGAAAACATTCCTGGGCCTTACTTTCAATGGTCTTGTAGATTGACTGTTTACTGCAGTTTGAAAACATCTTAAGAGAAAAAAGGCCACAAGGACCCAAAATAACATCATAAAAATTAATTCCCATGTAGCGTTTGTGCTTCTTCTCTAGCGACAAATTCTTAATGTAAAAACCACCATCAACGCCACCCTGGAATTGTGTCAAGGCCATCAGAGTCACCTCCAAATGCCACAGATATGGAACTGAGCATCATCCTCTGTAGGGTGCTAAATGGCTGGTGGCAACTTGGTCAAGGACCTAAAAATTCTTCACATGAAGGCAAGCAAGCTATGCCAAGTACTGAGACCAAACATCCCAGTCAGTGCCCTCAACGGAACAAGCAGTCTAGCACAAGAGAGCTCAAGAATTCCATCAGACTCAAAGTCTTCCCCAACCCCAGGTATACCACCAATGCAGTGACACGAGAATTAGGCACAGACTGTCATCCTCCCAAACAAAATGACTCAGGAGAACAGAAGGGGGTCTGTTTTTGGTTTCCTCCTTTCACTTTCCCTGGCTATTTATATGGATGATCCACATTTAAAGTTTTTAAATATTTGAGCTTAGTAAGTGGCATGATATTATAGTCTACTAAAAAAAAATTAAATCCCAAATTGTTACCTAAACATTTCATGGGTCAGCAAGATTTTAAGTTTCTCTGAGTTTTGTTACAGTTGACCAGTGCCTGAAAGGAAGAACCTAGCTTTTCATCTTAGAGTACAAATGGCCCCCTTTTAAGTTTAAGAATTTTTCCAGGAGCTCTAAAACTGTACCTACTTTCCAGACCACCTGAAATTATCAGAAAAAGGGGTAAGGCCACGTGTGGTGGCTCATGCCTGTAATCCCAGCACTTTGGGAAGCTGAGGCAGAAATTTTGAGACCAGACTGAGCAAGAGTGAGACCCCATCTCTACTAAAAATAGAAAAATTAGCCAGGCATGCTGGCACATGTCTGTAGTCCCAGCTACTCAGGAGGCTGAGGCAGGAGGATCACTGGAGCCCAAGAGTTTGAGGTTGCAGTGAGATAGGCTGAAGCCACTGCACTCCAGCCTGGGTGACAGAGTGAGAGCCTGTCAAAAAGAAAGGAGGGGGAAGGGAGAGGGGAAGAGAAAAGGAAAGAAAAGAAAAGGAGAAGGTAAGAGGCTTGGAGAAAACCGAATGTGGTTTTTTCTTGGGGCAGGGTCTCCGCAACTCTCTGAAGATGCGAAAATGGATTCACTTTCACGCCAGTCAACAATCATGAAGCCCTGAGAGCAGAGAAGACAGGATCCTCCAAAGGCACCTATAACCACTGAATCAGATACCAAAGGAATTACTTTCAGAAAGATAGTGAAGACCTCATCACCCCAAACAGAATTACTAACTGGACTTTTTAAAAAGATCTTCCAATTTGTTTTTATAGTTAAGATGTTTAAGAGGTCTGGTTATTACAATCTAGGCCTCAGGCAGTTGGAATTTTGGTGGGTTTATTCAATAGCACTGCAGATCTACGAGCTCCATTTTATCATTCCACCTGTGGGAGGCTCAGGTCCTAATGAATTAAAATTCGCAGTGAACAGATAAGAAGGCCTCTTCACTGATTTATCAGTCAAACCTCCCACACAGCTGTAGCCCCTGGATAGAGCTAAGGAAAATGGGACCAATCCTCAACTCTAGCCTTTTGCCTACATGTTCCCTAAAGACCTGGGGGCTTTCTGTATGCATCCTCATCATAAAACCTCCTCTCCCCTCCAGTTTATTGCAACCTCCTTCCTAGGAGGTTACAGTGCCAAAGGTCCCACATTCCTTTTCACTAACATCATCTTTCCACAGTGAAGCCCACCCATGGCACACTGCTTTTCAGTGGCTTATCTAGCAGAGTCCTGTCTTTCTAGGTCAAGGAAACTAGAAACTATTTTTGTCCGGTAGCCCTTTGCATCTAGTTAAAAACATTTTTATTAGGGAATTCATTTAAAACATAGATTATAAGATACACATTATCATTTTACAAGGGGATTGCTACTTGGGAAAACCAAACTATAAAAACATACACTAAATATGATGTGCTCAGGACAAAATAAGTAAATTGTCTTCACTGATACAGACCAGCAGCTCCAGAAAAAACAGCTCTGCCCTGCCTCCATTCTCATTAGCAGTTCTTACAGGGCCGTTCTGAAGAGCCCATAAGGGAAATTTCACTAAGAACTTGTAGCAGAAGAATTACCAACATGTATGCTCACTCAGGCAGAGTTTGCAAAGTAAAACATTTTCCCCGGAAGTTCTGACAACCGTCCTCATAACCAAGAAGCAAGTGACCTGTCAATCACAGAGCGCTGTCCAATATGGTAGCAACTAGCTACATGTGGCTGTTTAGATTTTTCCCCCAGCCACAAATTTTGCAGTTTCTATTATAGAAGCATTTAAGTACCTATAAAGTGGACAGAATGGCATCGCAAAGGCCCACGTGCCTCAAGCTTCAACAACAACCAACTCGTGGCTTCATGGCTCCTCTATATCCTCTGCTCCTACACTAGTGTTTTAGTTTGCTTTTTTAAAGTTTTTTTTTTTTTTTTTGAGACAGAGTATCACTTTGTTGCCACGTTCAGCCTAGGTCACAGCAACCTCAAACTCCTGGGCTCAGGCAATCCTTCTGCCTCAGCCTCCCGAGCAGCTGGAATTACAGGCATGCGCCACCATGCCCGGCTAATTTTTTCTATATATTTTTAGTTGGCCAATTAATTTCCTTCTATTTTTAGTAGAGACGGGGTCTCGCTCTTGCTCAGGCTGGTTTCGAACTCCTAACCTTGAGCGATCCTCCCGACTCGGCCTCCCAGAGTGCTAGGATTACAGGTGTGAGCCACCGCGCCCGGCCTGCTTTTTAAAGATTAAGGCATATTTTACATTATTACAAAATTCACTCATTTCAAGTGTACAATTCAGTAATTTGTAGTAACTTTAACGAACGGTGAAACCATCGCCAGAAATAAGTTTTAGAACATTTCTATCTTCCCAGTAGGTCCTTCACGTCCTTTTACAGCTAATGTCCATTCCCACTTCCCCTCATAGGACATCACTTGTAAATGTAAATAAAACAGAATTAAAAGTTCTGTTTCTCAGTCTCTAGCCACATTTCAGTAGCTCCACAGCCACACGTGGCTGGTGGCTACCGCGCTGCACGGAGATGTACAGCATTCCTGTCGTCGCAGGACATTCTGTTGCACAGCACTGAACTACAATGAATGTGGCTGGAAATGCAGAGGCAACCTCTCAAAAAGGAGGAAAACTCAACAGGGATGTTTTTATAAGTTGGAAGAGTGGACACAAAGGGGTAGGAAAATATTCCTCAGGCCCAAGTTGTCAAGCAGAGGAACAAAACATAACCCACTAAACAAGAAAAGAAGAGAATGTTTAGACACAAAAACTAAATAAATGAGATGCAGAAAATAGACATAATAACAAAAAAAAAAGATCAAACAACAATCAAAAAAGATCACAAAAAGAAAAGGAGGTAGAAATTTTGAAAAGCACGGTGTCAGGGCCAGGAAAATCCAGACGTCATCCTTTCTTCTGGATCCTGAGCAGGCTCCCCCAGCCCAAGGCCTGGCTCAAAGCACGCATCAGGACAACACGCTCCCTCTCCCAGATCACACCCACACTTCTTTAGGGCCTCCCAAACACAGCAGCACAACTAATGTTCTCCTCACGCTGCCTTAAACTGCTTAACCTCAAATAAAATGAAAGAACTAGACACTTATTAATACTTTGAGTCCAGATTCTAAGAGTTAGTCACAGGCACTTCTGAAGTTTCTGAAATTGCTTACAATATCCCAAATAAACTAGTGTACTCTATCAGAAACCTGAAATAGTAAATCGTTCAATTATTTACTTAACAAATATTTAAGTGCCAGGTACTCCTACTAGGCACTGGAGATAGAGCTGTGAACAAGACAGACAAAGGCCTTTCCCACATGAGGCTTGTAGTCTGGCAAACTGTGTTTTATTGCAAAAGTTAGTGAAAATATGTAAATCGTGGAGTACTGTAGAGTTAAAACGAATTACAACTTGTAATGAAATGACAAGAAATTTTTAACATAAAAGTCTAAGCCCACCAGACCTTGAAATCCAGAACTCTAAGAAAAGCCATTACTATTAGTGATTCTTCTTAGATCCCAATCTGCACAGGATTAAGCTTGATAACAGTCCAAATGAGAGCTTTAATCAGATTTATTTATGTTTATTTATTTATTTTGAGACAGGGTCTCACTTTGTTTAGGCTGGAGTGCAGTGGTGCAATCATAGCTCACCGCAACCTCAAACTCCTGGGCTCAAGCGATCCTCCTGCCTCAGCCTCCCCAGTAATTTGGGACTATAGGCATGTGCCACCATGTTCTGCTAATTTTTAAAATTTTTTGTAGATAAGAAGTCTCTTCATGGTGTCAAGGCTGGTCACAAACTCCAGGCCTCGTGATTCTCCCGAGTTGGCCTCCCAAAGTGCTGGGATTACAGGTGTGAGCCACCGCATCCAGCTGCTTTAGTCAGATTTAGCTGGACCACGTTTCACTCCAAAACACACAACCAAATTTTAAGGTACTTTGTAATTTGCAGACCCATCCTTAGGGAAATACCTAGGAATGGAATACTTTTCTCAGCACTCATTATGATAATCACACACAGCCTCTTTCTTTCCTAACCACATAAAAAAGCTCCAAACATACACATACCTTATTGTTTTCATGATCACCACTCACAGCTATGGGATACATGACGTATTTTCCTCCCTGGTCCTCATTTGGGGCACATTCTGCTAGACCATCCGGATCATGTTCTGCTCCAAAATTGTGTCCCAATTCATGGGTTGTAACCAGGTCAGCTTCCTTAAGGATCATGCAAAGAAAACATTATTTCCCAAGACCCACCAATAAGCTACTTGTTGTTGTTTTTTTTTTTTTTTTCCATCTTCCTACATCGTGCTTTGACCCTCAGCTACTTTTGCCAGCAGGGCCCATCCTGTCTTAAATAGAGATCTCTAATCACAGCAACAAAAGAGTAACAACTGGACTATGATTTTTTCTACCCATTACAGAAATTAAACAGAGTAAGTAGAAGCTTATTTAATATTACCAGACAGTATCATAAAGATTAATTTAAGAAAACAGAACTTATATACTGGAAGATTTATAACAAAATATCAAACATTGCCATTCCAACCCTATACTGTCCAGAGCTGATCAGTCCAGTGGCTAACTGCAGTTATCTGTCAAGGCCCTCCCACCTGCCCCCATCCCAATCACACTGCTGTTAAAACCTAAAGCAGCTTAAAAAGCAAGGGATGAAAAAACAAGACAACTAAGGAAGAAGAAAATAATGTTTTATTATCTCAGTGACTGAATTCACATTCACTAAAAATCTTAATGACGTAGAAGATTTGGTTTACTTAGAATCCATTTGCAGAACTGTACTTAAACTATCAGATCATCGGATTATTTCTATCTGAACAAGAAAAAATTCAACCAAAAAAAGCTAGATTTTTCCATATTTATCTGAATAAAATAAAAACTACAGACATAAAATTCCTGATCCTTTTTCCTGAGGAGGGGAAAAAAATCATGAAACTTGAAAAAATATTTCACAAGTCATTTTTCTATACAAGAAGAGTCTTCCCACATGTTTATATTAAAACAATAGTGGAAAAAAACCTAAATTTTTAGCAAAAAGCACTCAAATTCCAAAGGCATAATGCAGAGAAGTAATTCCTAACTGTGCTTATTAGGAAAAATTCATTAGCAGATTTGCTAGTGACACTGGAAAATACCTCAAAGATTTCAAAGCAAATTTATTTTTTGTTCTATGTGTTTTTTCAGAGAAAAATTCTGGAAGACCAAGGAAAATACGTCATGAAATCAAACCATTAAGTTGTGACACCAAAAAAGTAAAGGCACAGGCAAAGAAAGAAATAATTTTGGAAATTAAAAATTTCCCTAAAACTAATTAGTGTCTTTTTCTTCTCTCATACCACTTTACATTTTGCTGGGAGTTTGTTTTGTTGTGGTGGGTTTGTTTTTTAAAAGAGTCAGGGTCTCACTACCTTGGCCAGGCTACAGTGCAGTGGCTATTCACAGGTGAGATCACAACATACTACACACTCAAACTGCTGGCGTAGAGCGATCCTCCGGCCTCAGCCTCCAGAGTAACTGGGACTACAGACAGACACCCCCAAGCCTGGCTGTTCCTGTTTTTTAATCACCCCAAATCCACAGTTTCCATTAGGGTTCACTCTTTGTGTTGTACATTCTATGAGTTTTGACAAATGCAGAATGTCTTATATCTACTGTTGCAGTATCTTACAGATTATTTTCACTGCCCTAAAAATCCCCTGCACTCTACCTGTTCATCCCTTCTTCCTCCAACCACTTCCTCCATCATTTTTAGAGCCTCCATAGTTTTGCCCTTTCCAGAATGTTATATATTTTCAATCATATAGTATGTACCCTTTCAGACTTGCTTCTTTCACTTTGTGGTATTCCTTTAAGCTTCCTGGCTTGACAGCTTTTTGTTTTTGTTTGTTTTTTGTTTTTCCAATGTCTAGAAATCCCTTCATCTTCTCAAACCCACTGAAGAGTTGGTCACATCACAAACAACCCCTCCTCCCCTTCATAAAAAGGAAAGTGAAGCATATTATAAGAAGATCTAGAATTTGATTACCAAAGAACAATTAAGACGAAACATTACGACCCTGTAGAAAAAACAGGGCAGAGGAAAGAAAGGAACAGAGAAAGAAAAAATTAATATTAAAGACTAAGAATATTGGCATTTCCTGGACTGTAAAAATGTAAAGCAGGATAGGTCATAGGCTGGGAGAAAATATTTGCAAAAAACACATCTTATAAAATATTGCTATCCGAAATATACCAAGAGGCTAGGCATAGCACCTCATGCCTATGATCCTAGGACTTTGAGAGGCCAAAGTGGGAAGATCACTTGAGGCCAGCAGTTTGATACCAGCCTGAGCAATATAATGAGACCCCATCTCTACAAAAAATAGAAAAAGATTAGCTAGGTGTGGTGGTGCACACCTGTAGTCCCAGTTGCTCCTGAGGCTGAGGCAAGAGGATCGCTTGAGTCCAGGAATTTGAGGTTGCAGTGAGCTGTGATGATGCCACTACACTCTAGCCTAGGCAAGAAAATGAGACCCTGTCTCAAAAAACTTTACAAAGAACTCTTAAAAACTCAACAATAAGAACATGAACCACCCAATTTAAAAATAGATAAAAGATCAGAACAGATGCCTCCAAAGATATACAGACAGGAAACAAACAAATGAAAAAATGTTTAACATCATATGCTGTTAGGGAATTACAAATTAAAACAACGAGATATGACTACTAGTGTATTAAAATGGATAAATCCAAAACACAACAGAATTGTCACAATTGTGACAACACAATTCTGACAAGGATGTAGAGCAACAGGAACTTTCATTCACTGCTTGTGGGAATACAAAATGTTACAGCCACTTTGAAAAACAGTTTGGCAGTTTCTCAGAAAGCTAAACACACCTTTACCCTACTATCCAGCAATTATGTTCCTTGGTATTTACCCAAACAAGTTGAAAACTGAGGTCCACACAAAAACCGGCACAAGAATGTTTCTAGCAGCTACTTCATAATTTCCAAAACTTGGAAGCAACCAAGATTTCCTTCAGTTGGTGAATGGATAAACTGTGGCACATCCAGACATTTTCTCTCTTGTCCTTTCTCCAACAAAGGAAGAGAACCATCTTGAAACTATGACAAGCATGAGGACAAAGGCCTTGTGCTTAGAATAGCTGAGTGAAAGTTAGGAAGAGCCTGGACCCTTGAGAGCTGCTGTCCCACCTGAGGAATGCTATCCCTGAACTTCTTGTTGACCAAGACAAACCCCTAATGTAAGCCACTGTTTACTGATTTTCTGTTGTTTATAGCCAAACACATTTTTAACAGATATATCTGGGCAAAAACAAGATCCTAAGATATTCCAGAAAGGAAAAAACTGGTGACACACAAAGGCTAAGGACTCAGAATGGCTTCAAAATCCTTAATAGCTACATGAACACTAGACAACAATGGAGAACTGAGAATAGACCCAGCAAAATTATCAATCAAGTTTAAGAGTGGGATAAAGACATTTTCAGATGTGTAAAATCCCTAGAATATGCACCTCATGTACCTTTTCTTAGGAAGTTCCTGGAGGATATACTACACCAACATGATGGTGTAAATCAAGAAAGAAGACAACATGGGGTCCCAGAAATGAGAGTGTGGGGTGCCTCAGAGTGACAGCTGTGCTGCAGGACTAGGAGACAGGGAGCCCTGAGAGAAGCTGCAGGTCGGAGCGCTCCAGGAAAACCAAAATCTTCACGTCGCAAAACAAGGCTCATTTTAATATTCTTCTTTATACATTTCTTTAATTTTCACATTTGCCACCAAAAAAACGTGTACTTTAATGACTGAGGTTCTACTATAATGAACTCCAAACTATCCTTTTAAAAAATAAAAGAACATACCTTTGTAAGGATGGTTTTACCGTAATTCTTTGTGCTGGTCAAACCACTATTCAAATAGATATTTTTCTTCCCAACTGGACTATAATAAGCTAAAGGCAAAAGGAAACAGAGACAAATTGCTTATAAAATATAGAATTACGATATAATCCAATCAGCTTACTATTCGAGCACCCTATTCACACAACAAATGGAAAAACTTACCCTTTGGACAAACACCGCCATGACTGTTTGCTCTGGGAGAACCAACATAAGCTAGTCCAAGAGTTCCCATATCAAAATCTTGATATGTGAAAAGATGTGCCAGGCAGACTTTGGATGCTTCCTCAGCTATATCAAAGCTAAATTGCTTTAAAAAAAAAAAAAAAAGCATTATTAATTAGGTTGACAATTACATCACACTAAAAGATGTTTCAACTAAATATTGCAGAAGAAAACCACGACTGACTGCAGTTCTGCACCAGCAACCATAACCCTGAGTAGTGCGTTGCCCATTCCCTGGGTCTCTCACCTATCTGCACAGGGGAGAGGTACATGCTATCATCTGGCAGGGGGCAAAAAGGGAAGAGCTGGGGAGCTTTTTCCAGCTGTTCAGAACTGACTCACTGCTCCTCTGAGGACTGCTGACGCCATGGCACTCTAGCCTGGGCAACACAGTGAGACTCTGTCTCAAAAATATATATATATAAATAAAATAAAATAAAAGGAAATTAAGAGGCTTTACCTCTTGTGGAGACTTGAGAATGTGACTCTACACTTAAAGAGATAATGGAATTAGAACATTTACAAAAAAAAGTCACAAGACTGAATACTGCATTATTTGTTCAAAACAGATTATCAGTCTAGAAAAAGTGTTTTAAAACCAAAATTCATATACTACATATTATCTTAAAAACACCTACCATGACAATCCAGAGACTCTAATTTTAAAAATTTGTATTTATTTTGAATTTTTTTGAGACAGGGGCTTACCATATGTCGCCTACAAGGGCCTAAAACTCCTGGGCTCAAGCTATCCTTTTGCCTCAAGCGCCTCAAGTAATTCGGACTATAGGTGCACGCTACCATGCTAGCGAGACCTTGATTTTTAAAATGTTTAAAATGAGAGGTCGGAGAGCCCTGTATGAGTAATGAAGTATGTATGACTACACTGGGATTTTGATAATCCCGTGGTAACAGAGTGAGGTTTCTGGGAACATTGCAGAGAAGAGACCTGGAGAGGAACATCTGTAAACATAAGACATTCTCCCCTCTGGTTCCTCCCCTTACGTGGGTTGCCTGGAGGCCCACAGGAAAGCAGAGAGGTACAGTCGTTCAGCTGTTCTAGGAGTCAGAAGATCTGGCTGCTCAATACTTCCTCTGCCACTACTAGTTGTATAACTAACCACAGACAAGTCATTTAACTTTTTTGTTATGGACTTGCCACCCCAAAATTCATATGTTGAAGTCCTAACCCCCAGGAGTACCTCAGAATATGACTATTTGGAAATAGGCTCCTTAAAGAGGTAAAGTAAAATGTGGGTGGGCCCTAATCCAATATGGCTGGTGTCTATGAGGAGATCTGGACACAGACTCACAGAGGGAAGGACCAAGTGAATGTCAAGACACAAGTAAAAGACAGCATCTACATACCAACGAGAGAGGAATCAGAATAAACAAAACCTATAATACCTTGATCTTGCACTTCTGGCCTCAAGAACTGTGAGAAAATCAATTTCTATTGTGTAAGTCCTGCCAGCCAGTGGCACTTTGTTATGGCAGTCGAGACAACTAATACACTTGTTGATCTTCTTTTTAAGACTAACGGTGCTATCTCAATGATCTGCTCTCAGGGTGGTAAGCAGATCAAATTAGGTAAGGTATGTCAGAGTTATACAGATACTGCACATTGTGGTTTTCAATCTGAACAAAGAGTTGATAATACCCTTTAATTCCATTCAAGCTTTTAAAACTTGATTTCAGCCTCATGAGACTCTAAACAGAGAATCCGATGCCTGGACTAACCCAAGGAAACGACAAGATAAATAAAAGTTGTTCTGAGCTGCCAAATTTGTGGTAATTTGTTGGAGCAGCAACAGCAAACTAGTATCAACACACTAAAAGATAAAAACTATCACTTCGTAGAAGGTCATTTTACAACAAAACAATAGTACACACAAACTCAAGACATTTGAATCATGTGGCAGTATCCTGTTATACGTGGGATTCCATATAACACAGAACGGGTAAGTTAACTATCTTTAGATTCATTACCAGAATAAACACGCAAAAATTTAAAATTCCTTTAGAAACCTTTCAGATCTCCAAGTTACATTTCTACTCTCTAATACATGTTCCTAGCCCATTTTATAATTACTGCCCTAGGAGATAAACTGATAAACTTCAGAAAGACCCAAGCTAATAAGACAGTGTGCAAAAAATCTATATATTGGGTATCCATGTTATCTTCTAGAGAAGATCCACTGCCTCACTAGATTCTCAAAGACTAGGAAGCATTGTTTTATAGTATTTTTCTTTTTCACAGTTTTTTTGCTATTTACTGTGTGCCCTCCTACAGGGGATGGGGTCACTGTTGAATCAGCTGAGGGTTCAGGGGGACTGCTCCTGGTTTTCCATAATCTTTTCTATAATACTATCTCCTTCATTAATGCATAAAATCCATGTATTAGAAATCACAAAGTGGTGTTAACCAGCACCATACCTAGGATTCCACAACTTACCTCTAGCAACATCTTCACATCCCAAGCATCCTTTTCTTCATCTGGGTAACTTTTTGCCATATTATAGTGCCTTTCACCAGGTTTTACTTCTTGTGGAGACTTGAGAATGCGAATCTATACTTAAAGAGATAATACACTTAGAACACTTCTAAAAAAAAAAAAAATCATAAGACTCTGAATATTGCATTATTTTATTTGTTCAAAAAAAGACTATCATTCCAGAAAAAATGTTTTAAAACCAAAATTCATAAATTTTTTAGCTCTAATAGTCAATATTTAACAAACTGAGAAATATATGGTATGGAAAACATGTATGTTCATGAATTATTTATAAAGTTATAAATGTACTCCTAAATTTTCATATCTCCTATATTTGGAAAAAATGATAACTTGAGTTACATGAGCCTAAAATATTTATTACAACTACAGTGAACAATTTGGAAAAGAATGAAAAAATGTACATCACTTTGTGCACCACAAGAATAAAAGATCGCAATAGGGGTTTCTCTTTGTACATGCATTTCAGACAAAATGATATTAAACTTACGAAGGAAAAACGTAACAAAGCCTTAGTGAGTTTGGGATAAATAAGGAAGCCATCCTCAGCTCAGTGGTGTCTGGATGTCTCTCTTCCCTGTCTGCCTGCTGAGAGGGCCCATCCTGATCTCCTCTGCCACTGTGTGGCAAGCTGACTGGCGGACAGGCTCTGCAGTTCTGGTGTTGGGTGGTCAAGGGCAATTCTGGGGTGCCCTTGGGAGTCCACCATGACTGCACATCTAAACCATATCCTCGAATCCATCTTTTATCAGATGTAAAGAAACTGATGTTTTTATGTCTTATATTACTCCTATGTTCTTCAATTGGCTCAAAGTTCCTAAAGCAAAAAGGAACTTTATTCACAAGTCCCTAAAACTCGAACAAGATGTAGCTATCTTAAAACAAGTGAGGCACCTTTATTTGTATCAATATGGAACAATCTCCACCATACTATGAAATGAAAAAGCAAGGTGCAAAAGAGTTCAGCATACCACCATTGTGTCAAATACAGACATACACATACACTGTACATGCATACAACATATCTGGAAAGTCACATTTAAACTAGTGATGTGAATGTCTTTGGGGGAAGGAACTGGTTTGACAATGGACAAAGATTGCAGACACTTACTTTTCACTGGTTTTTGTACCATGTATATATATTACCTATCCAATAACAACTTAAAAAAGAAAATGCAAACAGTAAAAGAAAAGAAAGGAAAAATAATTCTCTTAGTTTTACACAAGTAGTATCAAAGTTTAACATTTATAAGCATGATGCATGATTTCAAAGGTTAAAAAAAAAGCCTCTATATTCTATACTACATACAGAACCTGTAAGAATATGGTTTGGGACAAAAAGCCTGGAAAAAGACAGATAATAATTTATATAATTTACATATCAAAATGTCTATCTGCCCAAAGCAATACCCAATATCAGGCAGTATCTTCATTCTTAGCAATTTGAAACAACTTTTACCACAAGACATAATTAAGATGACATCAATACATCATTGTTGGACATACTCTATTACGGAGGTATTTAGGGAAAAAAGACTTAATGGCTCTGCATATATAGATGCCTTGCAAAAGTACACAGTATTTTCAGGGAATTTTCTGACTAAGGATTCAACAATATGTACTAGGATTCTAACTAAAGACTTAAAGCATAATTAGAGGGAGAAAAACACTACAGGGAATGAAAGGGCCATAAATTCAGAGAAGCGAGAGAGCACGGTGGCATTAGAAGACTTTCCCCATCTAAAATGAGCCTAACGACAGAAATCGTCTTAATACAGAATTAATATCAAAAACACTGCACAACTTATTAGAAAAAAATTGGCATTTGAGAATTATCATTAATGTTGAAAACAAGGTTTTGGGGTTTTGAATACAAGTGACAAATATTTATCTCACATAACTGAGTAATATAAGCAATATCTATTGATAAATACCTGCTCTATCTGTATTCCATAGCCTTTAAAACCTGCATTGTCCCATGAAGTGTTCCGATAGATGTCATCAACTCTGTCAATTAGCTCTATCTGTGTGTATAAAAAAAGACATTATATAGCTCTTTACCACTCTTTGCAATTTAATATAAAATCTACAGGAATAAAAACTGTTTAGAGAAAATGCCATTGTAAAAGTTTCTTCTATTACAAAAACTAGCATTATTACTTTATCATTGACATCTCTAACAAATTATTCTTAACCTTAGCCTCAAACTTAAAATGTTGTTACCAGAATAAAACAATAGTACAGTTTACCCCAAATTTCAGGTAATTAACAGCATATAGAACCAAAATAACAAGTAATGGGCTTTTTAAAAACTACCATCTCAGTCAACTACAAAAAAATGAAATTTAAAAGTCAATCAATTTACCTAAAATACAGGTGACCCTTGAACAACTTGGGTTTGAACTGCATGAGTCCACTTACATGTGGATTTTCTTCTGCCTCTGCCACCCCAGGACAGCAAGACCAACTCCCACCCCTTCCTCCTCTTCCTCAGCCTATTCAATATGAAGATAAGGATAAAGACTTTTAAAATGATCCACTTCCACTAATGAATAATAAATATATTTTCTCTTCCTTATGATTTTCTTAACAACATTTGCTTCTAACTTACTTTATTCTGAGAATACAGTCTATAAAACATATACAAAATAGGTGTTAATCAACTGGCTTGTTATTGGCCAGCTTCCAATCAACAGTAGACTATTAATACTTAAACTCTGGAGGGAGTCAAAAGTTATATACAGATTTTTGACTACAGAGAGGGATCAACGCCCTCAAGCTCAGGGTTGTTCAAGAGTCAACTGTATTCCCTTGTAAGAAGTATTCCACCTTCACTCTATCTCTTGGCAAATACCTCAAATGCCTTCCCCAGAAACAGGTAAAAGGCAGTGCAGACAACTGCTAACCTCATTCCTCCACCCTCACCCTGCAAAGTTTAGCACTGACAAATGGATAAAAGGAGGGCCAGAAGGAACGAGCTCATTTCAGCAAACCCCATTGAGATCTCTGATTTGGGGAGACTGGGATAAGAGGGACAGCATAACCCCCAAGGACTAAATGAGAAAGAACAAAATGCTAATTACCTCTCTCTTCCTCAAAGAGAATATTTTAGTTCATAAGGTTTGTCCCAGCAACTGTGCAGCAAGTTATAGGTCTAAGAAACTGCTCTTTGCTTATAAGTAAGAAATGCAATTTCTAAGACTAGACTTCTGATTATATTGATATTTGTAGTGTAACAAAGAAGTAAAATAAGAGGAGCCCCTTAAAACAAAACCCAGATCAGGAGAGCAGCTTTTTCCAAGAAAGAATCCTTCTTACTTAGAAATAAGAATTACAATCCTCCTCATAATAAATTCACTTGACATGGAAGGGAACGGAAAGAAGGGTGAGGGAGGGTATGAATAAAATGGAGAGCATGGGAAAGGCAAGGCAATGAGAAAGACGTCTTTACTGCGCTAGGCTCTTGGTTCATGAATAGATGCATTCTCTTTTATTCTTTCATTTTGGTCAGTGCTAACTTACCATGACAAATGAGATCATACTAGCAAAAAATGTCAATGAAGAATGATTCCCTTGACTTTAAAAGTAATAGTTAATGCTTAAAAATCCAGTATCAACACTACTTAGATCATTCCTTCATATCTCTGCCCTAGATTTAATTATGACCATGAAAGTCTCATATATTTCACACAGTTAAAGTCCAATGATAAGCTCTTTAACATGAATAAAACTGACCTTCTTCTCTGAAGTATACATAAAAGCAAAAAAGTACACGCAAGTTTATACAAACACTTATTATTTTTTTACTCTAGAGCATATATCCACACATGTGACATCACAGGTTCACTGCCATTACAGCAGTGATGATTTTAAAGAGCTCACTTGTATAAAGAAAGATGGACCACATTAAAACCTCTCCCCAAACCTAATATGTATAAAAATTCTAATGTGCAGAAAATATTAGTTCCAAGATAAAACGGGTTTTCATAAATTTGAAACTATAATTTCCATATAGTAATATAAAAATCTCAGAGAATAGCCTTCAATATTCTAGGAAAATAACAGCATCTGGAACAGATCTGGTTTCATTAAGTTTCAAATTATCACAGCCTCCTCTTAAATGGAATTTACCCACCCACACGAATTTTTTGTCCAATCACTTCATGGAATATCAAATACTTACTAAGTAATTTGTAGTTGTACTCTCTTCCCCTCTGCCCATGTATTTATAAAAGCGATGATCTGCTACCACCAATAATTTACATGTGTTCTTCATGGGATTTGGATCAGCTCTTCTCTTCACCCGATGAACAAGCTCTAATATGAATTTGTATGCACTATTAAATCAAAATTCATCAAAACAAGGAGTTTTTTATAGTAATGCTTTAAATCTAGTGTATTTTTGAAACAAACATTATTTGAGCTTAGTATCCTTAACAAAAAAACAATTCAGAGGAAGACAGAAAAGTAAAAAGTAATACATGGTTTTAAAATTGCAGAATTCAGCTGGGTGTGGTGGCTCATGCCTATGATCCTAGCACTCTGAGAGGCTGAGGCAGGAGGATTGCTTGAGGCCAGGAGTTAAAGACCAGGCTGAGCAAAATTTAAACCCCCATCTCTACAGCATATAGAACCAAAATAACAAGTAATGAGCTTTTTAAAAACTACCATCTCAGTCAACTACAAAAAAATGAAATTTAAAAGTCAATCAATTTACCTAAAATACCTAATAGAAAACTTAGCTAGGTATAGTGGTGCACGCCTACAGTCCCAGCTACTCAGGAAGCTGAGGCAGAAGAATCGCTTGAGCCCAGGAGTATGAGGTTGCAGTGAGCTAAGATGATACCCCACTGCACTCTATCCCAGGCAACTGTCTCAAAAACATAAAAATAAATAAAAATTGTAGAATTTAAAATGAAGGAAAAGTGCCTCCTTAATTTTTAAAATACGGAAACTTAACAAGTGCATAACAGATTAAAACAATCACCTATTATCTGGGCTAGGAAGCCATCAGTCATTTTCTTCTAGAAAAAGTTCATGAATTATCCAAAGTAATAGTACAAATGTCAAGATCACACATTAAAAATTAGTTTGTATTAATAAGACATCTCTCTAATCAAATTGTTTAAGATTCTTTATTATTAAAATGCTAGTAATATTTTCTAAGGTCTTTAAAAATGAGAACATCTCCAAGATGGTAATATGTTTTGTAAATGACTATAAATATTGTAGGCTCTACTTCTGTTTAATAAATAAATGACCTTAAATAGCTCTGTCCCAAGACTGATAACCTCCTTATAGTTCATAGATCTCTCTTGCTACCAACTAATTTCTTATAAGCTCGAAAGATTGTCTTTCAACAATATTATTTTGTCACTTCTAAATACCTGCAAGGGTATTTTCCCTCAGATCATTCAACTTTCCTTTCACCCAATCTTTTTTAAAGTCCAATCTTTACTTTTCCCATTAACTGCTAGTGTTTTCAACTCTTACGCTACAGACAAAAGAATCAGAATTTCTAGAACAAAACTCTATTTTCAAGCCAAATACTAAACTTACTTGATAATCATGTTACTTTTTATCAATTAACAGCCACCCCTACTGAAGACAGTTGGAATATGCTTGTTTCTTATTTGAAATATGTTTTAAGTCTTACCTTGAGGGGGCTCTCTGTCCAATAGCCCTTTTGGAATCAACTCTTCATTATCCACTTTTAAATAACCACACACTTTTGGAGACTCCAAACGTGAAACATTCTTGATATCTTCAGACTTATAAACTAACATTCTTTTGTCTTTGGTATCATTAACAAATCTCCAAAGTGGCTAAAACAGAAAATACATATAAATGAGATGCAAAAGTAAGAATTCCTAAATACAAAATTCTTCCAACACTCTTCGCTACTTCTTAGATAACATTCATTTCTAAGTAAACTGACTCGCATTTTACCCAAAATAAATCATTTCTATCATACGGAGTTTCTATGCTAGTAAATAAATACACAGACTGTTCACTTTGATGATTTTATCTATATATGAAAAAAGCACTACATACTTCGCGTAAGTTATGAAATCTTTAAGAGGATCCAGAAGAGAAAAACGTACATCCTTTTCCATTCATTCGTACAAAAATACCTAATGCCAGCTGTATACTAGCACTGTTATAGGTGATGGTGATATAGCAAAGAGAGAAAAGGTTTCTAATCACGTGGTATTTTCATTATGGTTTCCTTAACATTCAGTTGTTTGACACTTTTTTGCCATGCTAGGTTTTATGCACAAATATATTTTTATGAAAGAAAGCTCAAAACTTATAACAATATACCTGAAACTTATTGGTTTCAGAGAAATTTTTTACAAACGTGCATTTATAGGCCGGGCGCGGTGGCTCACGCCTGTAATCCTAGCACTCTGGGAGGCGGAGGCAGGTGGATAGCTCAAGGTCAGGAGTTCAAGACCAGCCTGAGCAAGAGCGAGACCCCGTCTCTACTATAAATAGAAAGAAATTAATTGGCCAACTAAAAAATACATAGAAAAAATTAGCCGGGCATGGTGGCGCATGCCTGTAGTCCCAGCTACTCGGGAGGCTGAGGCAGAAGGATTGCTTGAGCCCAGGAGTTTGAGGTTGCTGTGAGCTAGGCTGATGCCACGGCACTCTACAGCCCGGGCAACAG
>CAUYRT010065653.1:0-21126 GCA_963574885.1 Lepilemur ruficaudatus
GATTGCTTGAGCCCAGGAGTTTGAGGTTGCTGTGAGCTAGGCTGACACCACGGCACTCTAGCCCAGGCAACAGAGTGAGACTCTGTCTCAAAAAAAAAAAGGAGAAGAGAAAGGAGTACCTGTAGAGGGAGATGGGTAGAGCCCGTTTTAAATGTATGCGTCTATATTTTGTTTTGTTTTTTGGATGGGGAGAATTAGGCGATTTAAATGCTGATAGGGAAAGATCCCGCAGAGGAGATGATAAGAATACAAGAGGAAAAGGGGCTAATTGTACAAGAAAGGGATTAAATGGATCAGATGTTCTTATGAATGTAGTTTGCTTTCAAGAAGTTGAGGAAATTCCTATGAAACTGAAGACCTCTGTTTTGCTCCATGGAACAGGTGGCTAGGTCATGACTTAAAAATCAAGATTAGGAGTGGAAGGGTTTGTGTGTGTTGCGGATGGAGAAATTTGAGATTGGAAGATGTATTAGTTATCAAAGGCTGTGTAACAAATTACCTGAAAATGTAGTGGCTTAAAACATTATTGTTTCACAGTTTCTGTGGGTTAGAAGTCTGAGTGTCACATAGCTGGGTTTTCGGGGTCTTTCACAAGGCTGCAATGGGGGTGTCCCCTAGGGCAGCCAGCATCTCAAGGCTCCCCTGGGGAAGGATCTGCTTCTAGTGTCAAGGCCACTAAAGTGGTTCTTGACAGAATTTAGTTCCTCCTGAGCTCTTAAACTGAAGACTTTAGTTCTTTACAAGGCCTTCCTCCATGTTGGGCTCTCCATAGGGTATGGCAGTTAGATTCCATTAGAGATAACAAGTGAGAGAGCAAGAAAGAGTAGGCAACACAGAAACCAAAGTCTTTTTGTGTCTTAACCTCAGAAGTGACATTCTATCACTTTTGCCATATTCTATACTTTAGAAGCAAGCCACCAGGTCCAGCCCACACTCAAGGGAAATTCATAACACAGTGACACAATGATGGAAGACATGATCATTGGGAGCAATCACAAAAGCTGCCTACCACAAAACAGGATGGAAAAGGTTAGAAATAGATTTTGGACACTGTTATCACAGTAGCATCAACAAGAAACACAGGATCCAGTAGAAGCTGGTGACCAGGAATTTTATATGATAACAGTCTGTTGAATGCTATGATTTCAATAGTCAGGTACATACAAAGATAGGTGCATAGAATAAAGTTAGCGTAAAAACAAATTCTCTGTGGTGCAGATATTGTGCCAGATAACAACAAGCAGGTTTACAGATTTTCTCTGGAATTAAAATAGATTCTTCAAACTTAATGAGAATTGAAAAATAGTTCTGGCTACCTTAGTGGTATGCAGATTTTGTTTCAAGACAACATTAGGAAGGAGATAACTTGGTAGTTAAGAACATTGGTTTGAGGGCCAGGCTCGGTGGCTCACGCCTGTAATCCTAGCACTCTGGGAGGCCAAGGCGAGAGGATTGCTCAAGGTCAGGAGTTGAGACCAGCCTGAGCAAGAGAGAGACCCCGTCTCTACTACAAATAGAAAGAAATTAATTGGCCAACAAAAAAATATACAGAAAAAATTAGCCGGGCATGGTGGTGCATGCCTGTAGTCCCAGCTACTCGGGAGGCTGAGGCAGAAGGATTGCTTGAGCCCAGGAGTTTGAGGTTGCTGTGAGCTAGCCTGACACCATGGCACTCTAACCCAGGCAACAGTGAGACTCTGTCTCAAAAAAAGAAAAAAAGGAAAAGAAAAAAGAACATTGCTTTGAAAGATAACCTGAGTTGAAATCTTGCTTCCACTTAATAGCTGAGTGACTTTGGAGAAGTTGTTTAACTTCATTAAGCTCCCATTTCTTAACTGTTAAAATAGTATTGTGGGGGGAAAGCACTTAGATTAGTAGCTGATATGTATTAGCTTTCAATAAATGTTCATTATTATTGTGTCCTACTATGAGATTTACATTCTACCTGCTAGACTTTTTAAAAAGTTATTTATGGAACAAAAAATGAGTTCATCTTTGTGACTGCCTAAAGAAACTAAAGATTCAGGGTGTCCCCAGTGAATCCACAGATGCAGCAAGCTGAAGAAAGCATCATGACAAGTCCAGATTTTTTGGAGGGTCACATGATATTGTACATATATCACAAATAAGAAACTGACAAATTCGTTTGGGCTATTTCCTTCTTTTCTTCCTTTAGGCAACCTGCTGGACTCAGGAAGGTAATATGCACTTAGAGACAGTTACTTAGTTGTTTCCCAGATTGTGAATGTTGGCCTTTACTTTTATAGTAGTCAAACTCCAATACTAACTTGGAAACTCCAAATTAGGGAGTACTTCATCCTTCCTGTGAAGCTGGGAAGGAAGACAGGACAGGGGCCAGATAACAAGAATCACAGAAGATAGCATGCTAAGCAGGGGTGACACATCAGGCCCAGAAGTTGTAAGCACACCACCACACCTGGCTAATTTTTTCTATTTTTAGTAGAGACAGGGTCTCACTCTTGTTCAGGCTGGTCTCGAGCTCCAGAGCTCAAGCAATCTTCCCACCTCAGCCTCCCAGAGTGTTAGGATTACAGGCGTGAGCCACCACGCCTGGCCTCTGTCCTCTTCTTGTACTCACTCTAGCTACATGATCTCATCCTTGTTCTTGCTTAAAGTACAATTCAGACCTATAGCTCCAGCTTAGACATTGCTGTTTAGCTCCAGGCTAGTTGCTCTCTTGGGTTTTGATCTCAAAACCACATCTTCTGCATATCAAATTTACTCTTCTTAGTGAAATCATATTCTTGGTTATTGATACCCACATCGGCTCATTAATAGAACAATTCATAAATCTGAAAAATATTCTTTTCCTTTTCTCTCCTATTTTTCTCTTTCTTACACATATACATCTAATCAATAAATTATCAAGTCCTGTTGATTTTAAACCCTTAATAACTCTCAAATCATTCATTAACAATATTACTGTAATGCCCTTGGCAATTTTTATGAAGAGGATTTGACAGTTGCATATCTTTTCACAAATCCCATAACATTGTAAAACAAGGGTACAATAAAATCCCAAATTTGTAAACTGTAGAGATGTGTGAGTACAGGTATAACAAAAAATGAACAAAAAATACACAAAAATGTCAACACTGGCTATCGTTTGGTAGTGGACTGATAGCATTTTCTTCCTTACAAGGTTCTATATTTTCCTAACATTCTACACAGGGCATGTGTTATCATGAAATGCAAGCTCCATGAAGACAGAGATTTTTTTGTTTTGTTCACTTATGTACTTGAAGTGTTCAGAACAGGACCTTACATATACTAGGTACTCAATAAATATTTGCTAAGTGAGTGAATCTTTATAATGTAAAAACAATATAAAAAAGGCATAATGTATTAAAGTTCCATTTCCCTTGTCCAGCATGAAACTAGAGGTAAGAGTAAAAAAAAAAAAAAAGTAAAAAAATTGTAATAATAAAATAAAAGAAAAAATTTTTTTAAAAAAGTTCCATTTCTTCCTCTTCCTCTTTCCAAATTGTGTCTTATTTTAACATAATCTTCACCCTTCCTTTAGACCGCCTGTGTCTTACAATGGTCAGAGATGGCAATACTTGCTGAAGTCATCACTGGGTCTTGATCTTTTTATGCCCAAGCTTGCAACGATTTGCTCCCTATCCTCTCCTTTCCTTTCACCTTCCCCAGCTGACATTGCCAGGAATATCAATTTAAAATGAATTGTCGGCCGGGCGCGGTGGCTCACACCTGTAATCCTAGCACTCTGGGAGGCCGAGGCGGGTGGATTGCTCAAGGTCAGGAGTTCGAAAACAGCCTGAGCAAGAGTGAGACACCCCCCCCCGCCCCTGTCTCTACTAATAATAGAAAGAAATTGGTTGGCCAACTAAAACTATATAGAAAAAATTGGCCGGGCGTGGTGGCACATGCCTGTGGTCCCAGCTACTTGGGAGGCTGAAGCAGAAGGATCGCTTCAGCCCAGGAGTTTGAGGTTGCTGTGAGCTGGGCTGACGCCACGGCACTGTAGTTCGGGCAAAAGAGTGAGACTCTGTCTCAAAAAATAAATAAATAAATAAATAAAATGAATTGTCACTTCTATTTTTTGTGGAAAGCAGCACCGCCTTCTTGTGGCTGAATTTAGAACGACAGCAACGTTGATCCATTTTCTTAGGGCTGTGTGCCTGGGTTCCCCGGAATCAAGATGTTGCTCAGGAGTCCGGCGTGCTGCTGCCCTCTAGTGGTTCCTAGGCCGGTGCAGGACCCATCGCTTTTCCTACAACGTGAGGGGACTGCAAAACTTCTGGGAAGGAGGTTATCACATGACGAAATTAAGCTATTGAAACCAGCCAAGTCCATCGCCCTGCCTTCAAGGCAGAAATCATAGAGTCGGGCAGGAGGAATCCTCAGGACCAGCACTGGGAGGGCTGAGGTTGTGGTCCTTCAACTGCGGCGCAGCATTAGACCGTTTGTCCTCTTCAGTGCCATCCCCCTGCTTGCCAGGGTGCAGATTGAAGGCGACGTGGACAGAAGACAGAGTGGATTTCCTGGCAGGGTCTCAAAGCCAAACTGTCTTTTTCTTTTTTGCAAATGAATCCAGGTGACCGTTGGGATGCTGGTGGTGGTGGTGGTGGTGGTGTCTGTGGTGGACAGAAGGTAATTTGTCCGTTGCAATTGGTTCCCCCTTCAGTTCTCCTGGTTTTTGTTTGTTTTTCTTTTACAACCAAGACTTCCTTCTCTCTCACTGTTTTCTTTCTGCCACCTGATTTTTCTCCTGGAATTCACCTGCTCTGATAGCTCCAAGGCTGTGTGTTGTTGCCATCTCTTCCAAGCCTATAACCTAGACTCATGCAACCTTTAAGGGGTATTCCGTAAATGTAGACGCTATTTAAAAGAAGACTCAATTTTCTGCTATTCTCTTCTACCTTGGCTCTCTTTTGCTCACAGATATACTTGAATCCATTGTCTTGCAAGAAGATGGATTCGATGATTAAATGCCTTGTCAGGCAAGGACCAACAAACCAATGGAATACAACATTGAGCCTAGAAACCATTCTGCACACGGCCAGGTGTGGTGGCACATGCCTGTAGTCCCAGCTACTTGGGAGGCTGAGGCAGAAGGATTGCTTGAGCCCAGGAGTTTGAGGTTGCTGTGAGCTAGGCTGACACCATGGCACTCTAGCCTGGGCAACAGAGTGAGACTCTGTCTAAAAAAAAGAAAGAAAGAAAGAAACCATTCTGCACAGTACGGAAGCTACAGAATCCTCATGGAACATAAACACCACCATTTGTAAGACATATCCTGATATGAAATAAGAAAAAAATTAGACGCTCTCTGTATGTAAGCAATCTTCTATGTCACTCCTGCCTCCCCCGACCCCAGCCCTGTTCCCCTGGTTCTGACACCCTATTTCTGGACCACCTCCCTGCACGTGGATGGCTCTTTTCACACTGCCTGGCCTCAGAGCCCTGCCCACTGTAGTAGGTAGTGATGGGATTCAGGACATGTTACCCCCAAATATGGCACTTTGGCATTTGAGAAAATAGCAGCAGCAGGAAGGTATCCCTGCCCTTCTCTTACCTTACTTCCCTGAGGCAGGCCATAAACAATTCTCTGACCCCCTGAAGCAGGTACTCTCACTATGCCTGGAGGAAAGGAGCTAAACACACAGAGATGCCACAAAGAATCTGAACAAACAGGCCTTGCTTGCTAAATTCCCCCAGTGTATTACTATTATGTTGTACCCTTTTGTCATCCAATCATACTTTTGCACAACTGTTAAACAGTTTTCTCTGTTTCTTTGGGTCTTCATTTCTGAAGGCTGCCGTGCCATGTAAAACTTGTATTAAATACATTTGTATGCTTTTATCTTGTTTATCTGTCTTTTGTTATTGGAGTATTAGCCATGAACCTAGCGATGGGTAAGGAAAGATACCACATTTCTCCCCTACAGTAGCCTTTAAGATGGCCTCCAAGGATCCCCACCTCCTAGTATCCAAGTTCCTCTCGAGTGTGAACTGGACCTAGTCATTCACTTCCAAATACAGAAGAGTAAAGAAGGCTTTCTTTTATTTATTTATTTATTAATTTAGAGACAGAGTCTCGCTCTGTTGCCCAGGCTAGAATACTGTGGCATCAGCCTAGCTCACAGCAACCTCCAACTCCTGGACTTAAGCAATCCTTCTGCCTCAGCCTCCTGAGTAGCTGGGACTACAGGCATGCGTCACCATGCCCAGCTAATTTTTTCTATATATTGTTAGTTGGTCAATCAATTTCTTTCTATTTTTGGTAGAGACAGGGTCTCACTCTTGCTCAGGCTGGTTCTGAACTCCTGACCTTTGAGCGATCCTCCCACCTCGGCCTCCCAGAGTGCTAGGATTACAGGCGTGAGCCACCACACAGGGCCTTCCTACTTCTTTATTTAAATTTTTTATTTGATATTTTCTTTTTAAAGAAAATACACAGGAGGAATTGTATATATGAAGAGATGATATGATGTTTGTAGTGTAGTGGGTTGAATGGTGGCCCCCAAAAAGATGTGTCCATGTTCTAATCTCCACAACCCATGAAGGGACTTTATTTGGAAAAAAGTATCATTGCAGATATAATTAAATTAAAGATTTTGAGATGCGGAGATTGTCTTAGATTATCTGGGTGGGCCCAAGATCCAATGACAGGTGTCCTTATGAGAATGAGGCAGAGGAAGATTTGACATAAACAACGTGACCTTGAAGGCAGAGATGAAAGTGATGTAGGCACAAGCCAAAAAATGGCAACAGCCACCAGAAGCTGAAAGGGGTAACAAAGGATTTCTCCCTAGAGCCTTAGAGGGAGTGTAGTCCTGCTGATAACTTGGTTTCAGACTTCTGGCCTCCAGAACTATGAGAGAATAAATTTCTGTTGTTTTAAGCTTCACAGCAGTTAGTGGTAATTTGTCACAACAGTCACAGGAAATTAATACAGTACATGCCATCCTCAGCTGGGTTATTTCATTTACTATGGCTGTCTTTTCAAATAGTGTGTTCTGTTTGACTTCTAAGAGCTGCAAAGTATTCTACTGTGCACAGGTACCATAACCTATTTTTCTAGTTACTTACTGAAGAATAATAAATTTGTTCATCATTTATTGCTATTATAATTCCACACTTATGGGACTATATAGTTTGAATTTCTAGATAAGGAACAGCTTGATCAAAAGAGCATGCTCATTAATTTTAATCTAGTAGGATCTTATTTGGAATTGACATTCTTGTTTGCAATTTTGTTCCTGTTTAGTTTATATTTTGAAGACAAGGTCTCGCTCTGTTGCCCAGGCTGGAGTGCAGTCGCCCAGTCATAGTTCACTATAACCTCAAGTGATCAACCTCAAGTGGGCTCAAGGGATCTCCCCTCCTCAGCCTCCCCAGTAGCTGGGATTCCTGGCATGCACCACCATGCTGGACTAATTTTTAAATTTATTTTTTGTAGAGACGAGGTCTCACTGTGTTGCCGAGGCTGGCCTTGAACTCCTGGCCTCAAGCAATTCTCCTGTCTCAGCTTCTCAAAGTGCTAGGATTATGGATGTGAGGCACCATGCCTGGACAGTTCCTAATTATTTTTAAATTTTCTTTTTGTTTCACTGGAAAGGAAAGATTTCTTTCGCAGAGACTCTTCTTTGGCTGATGGTTTGTGAACAGTCACTGTTGCAGAATTTCATCTGCGTTTGCTCAAACGCGATGGGAGGAGCCTTCAGAGGACTATTTAGGCATTTTTCTCTTTGGTTTGCGCTCGCAATAAAATTATTCACCAAAGAGAAATTCTTTTTTCTTATGTGTTTCTAGTTTGGCTTTGGGGGAGCAGTGAGGTGCAGGGGTTTGAGTGTGTGTGTGTGTGCACGCGCGTGCAGCTAGAGGCCGGCGACTGGACGGGCGTGGGGGCCAAAAGCCTCTGGACCCTCAGTGGCTTCCCTTGGCAAGGGGAGGGATGGGCTGTGGTGGCTTTTGTGCACAGGGACAGCCCCATGGAAGCCTGGCGGATCTTTGATCCTGCCCACACCTCCTCGACCTCCGAAAAAGACATCTAGGACACACACGGTCAGCAGAGCAGCCCTGCAAACTCCACTTAGCCGGTCTGCTCCGTCGCGCTAGGCGGTCTTCTTCGGGAGCCTCTCTCTGGTTCCTGTTTCCGCTTCCCCAGCATTTCCTCTTTCCATCTCTTCCCACACCCCGCTCAAATACACCTCCCAGCCCACACTTTTCGTCTCCCAGGACACCTGAACAAATCCGATCGAGTGTCCCTTCCAACTCCTCCAACTCTCCACAATTCGTTTGCTCAGCGTCTGCGTCCCAGCTCAAGAGCGCTGGCTGGAGGGCGGAGGCATCCGAGGCTGCACACACTGGTAAACCAGCCACTCGCCTGGTGGGATAGGGGGTGCTTAGTACGTGCCCAGACTGCGCCTTTCCTCTCAATACCAAAGGAATTTGAATAGAATAACGACCTCATCAGACTGTCGAAAGGGAGCTCTAACTTAAAAATGTCCAGCAAGATGTTAATCACTGTACAGTATAAAACACCTCAAAACACTTCATAATTCTGCACTTTCTGATTCTAATACATACACATCTTGCCCCAGAGATTCTGAGTTGCCTTCAGCCAATAGTCTGCTATGGCCAATGACACATATGTGAATATTCGAGTTATATGTAAATATGAAACAATGGTATGAAATCTATTAATATACACACCGTTATCTGACAAGCTTTTTTTCACTCCACAACTTACACCTACATAATGACACACCATAATTTCATTTAACAGCAGCAAACATCTCAACAGGAATTTAAACTCATTTCTTTTTAATTTCCTCCTGTTACACATTTTCCAGTTCTTAGTTTTGGCCACAATCATGCTGAACTAGTGGGAATAGTAGTGGGAATTGTGTGTGTGTGCATCTGTGTGTACAAGGGTGCGTGGGTTTGTGTATGTGTTGCATCTAATACATTTCCAGTAGTTAAATTTTGGTTTTCAAGAATATGCGCATTGTCAATTTAATGACATCTTGGTCTTATTGTGTTACTGTGCCAAACACAGTACCACTTGTAGTATATGAAATATCTATTTCTCTGCAATGTGAAGGTTATTGGTATAATCAATCCAAAATATCTTTTGAATTTACTAGGCACATTATAAATAATTCAGGATTTTTATTTTCAAAATTTTTGCAAAAAGAGTGGCATTTGGCTTTTCACAAAACTGTGCAGCTAAATTTTTCTTGTTTGGAATGATGTTTAAGTTACTCCTTGATGTTGGCCTCAAGCTGCCCTCGGTTTCTTGCCAGGTGGGCCTCTACCCAAGGCAGGTAGTGACATGGTCACTTGATTTCTCAAAGGAAGCAAGAGAGACGAATCAGAGAAAAGGAGTAGGTGAAAGACAAAATGGAAGTTTTTAACTCAATCTTCAAACTCACAATTGCTCACCATGAGGGTCCTTAGTGACTATGGTAACATCTGCCAACTGTCCCACATTTCCTTGGCTTTTTAATGCTTTGGATCAAAATAGTTTCTCTAGAAGGGCAAATGGTAGAAGAGACCTCTCATCCTTACCTGTGTTTTAGTTGTACTAGCATGGGCATAGAAAGGGTCTCCCATCTCTATGATGTGCAGAGGATACCTCTGCTCCTGGGCATGTTTTAGGTGGGTGTGTTCAAGAGGCCAACAGCAAAGGAGCTCCATTTGTTAGTTTCAAACAAGTCAAATGTAAATTCTGTGCAAATCTGTGAGTGGAAGTAGGGTAGGTCTGGCATCTGTTAAGTGGGAAATCTTCCTCTTCAACTATTTCCCTTCTGGGTCTAAGCTGCTCTTAGGTCTTCAGTTTCAGGGTCCTCAGTGATGTCACTGTTATTAATATATTTCCTTGTATGGTTTTTAGGAAGAGAAAGGGAGCATTATATTTGGAAGTGATGACTGAATGGTAATCAGAGCATGTACTAAGGGACAGAGCATATGTAAAGTGAGGCAGAGGCTCATCATAGGCAAATATCGGAGTTGGAAGCAGCAGATGAAATGTACATATAAGGATCATAGAAACATGCCAATGAATAGAAAATAATAAATGAATTAGCTTTATAATTCAATACGCTTTACACAAATTGAAGACATATGCATACAAAAGAATGAGTAACATAGCTGGTTGATACAAAAATACACATTAAAAATAAAATAGTTTCTGCTGGGCTCAGGGGCTCATGCCTGTAATTCTAGTGCTTTGAGAGGCTGAGGCGAGAGGATTCCTTGAGGCCAGGAGTTTGAGACTAGCTTGGGCAACATAACAAGACCTGGCCTCTACAAAAATCAAGTAAAAAATAAAAAGTTTCTAACTGGATGAATGGCATTACAAATAGGGAAAGCAGAGGAAAGGGAATATCTCATAATTGAATGCCCATAATCACTGAAGATAGGTTAGTGGTCCTTAAAAAACACCTGAAACGGTAACATTACCTCAACCCATTTGACCATTGGGCATGAAAATCTTAGCAAATTTTAGTCTCCCTTTGATTCAGATAATCTATGTACACAAAACTAAAAAAATTCCAATTTCAGGGAAGGACTGGGACTCTCCCTTTCCCAGCCCAACCTAATTATTCCTTTGCTCATTTTCCTACCTGAGATTTAAGCTTCAGGACCTGGGATCTCTAGCCAGTGCTATCATGAATTAGCTTTGTGATCTTACACTATGAAGTATGTAGAGTCTCATATTTAAAACTAGGTAATCCCTCTGTGCTATGGTAAGAGAATAGATACAGTAAGTGTAATTTGTCTAGGTGTCCCTGACACATGGAGAAGCTTTCTGTAGTGAATGGAAAGGACCAGGAATTGGGCTCCTCTCCCAAGGGAACTTCTTCCCCCACCCTTCAGCCTTCAGTCTTGGAAAGCTTGATTAAGTTTTACCAGTGCCAACAAGAATGATGCAATTTTATCTTAATCCAATCAGGGAGGCTCTGAATCAATTTGCAAAAAAAAGGAGTGTCAATGCCCCCAGGCATTTGAACTTGATTTCTGACATCCTAACCCAGGCAGAATGCTATAAAATCCCAAGCTCAGGACTGTACTGGATCATTTGCCCTCTTTCCTAGACCGGCTACACAGCTTGGCCTGGACCTGAGGCTGAAGCTATGGCTCTCCGTCCATCAACCTTGGAAGAGCTGCCTTGGAGGCAGACGTATCCAGACCTCCACATGCTACCAGGCCTCAGCCAGGCACATAACTGGGCACAAGCAATGGATAACTTCACTGAGCCAAGCCCCCAGTCCTGCCAACGCCCTCAGCTCTGCGGGAATGTGGACTGGGGTGCATACAGACTGCCATGCTGGGCTTACAACCGGCACATAGCCATTCCTGCCTATGAGAGGGGTCAAAAACGCCGGCGAGACCCACATGTCCAGGAGCCAATGGCTGAACCCATGAAGGAGCTACAGTCACCTCAAGAAGAGGCGGATGCTTCCAACAGCAGGGTCCAATGGGGCATGAACCAGCCAGGAGATGCCAGCGCTTGTGATGGTGGACAGACACACTGCCACGGTGCCTCCGGGAGCCCAGGCCGGCCCCAGAAGCTGCTAAAAACCACGGCTTGAAATACCGAGGAACCTGGATTAGAGAGAAACTCCAGCCTTGCTTGCCATCCACGGCACGACCCCCTTCAATCGATGACCTGTATGGGGCCCGAGATATCCAGATGGACTTCCTGGAACTGGTACCTTGCACACCTGGGAGCCACCAGCTCTGCGCAGTGGAGATCGTTCTTTATTTTGTTCTTCCTCGTCTCAACAACCTAAGGTTTTCAGTTAGAAAAACTCTCTTCATGTAATGAATATTTGAAGGAACTTTTCTTTTAGATTCACTCTAAATTGCGGTGGTTCTTCTGTGGAAATTGTACACATGATTAAAGCCCTTTGCCTTATTCTCTAGCTGTGGAATTGTTTTTGGGTGTTTGAAGTCAGGAAAGAAAACAGTCTATGTGGGTCTGGGGCAGGAAGGCCACAAGGCCCTCAGTCAGAGCTAGAGGAGAACTTGTGGGGCCTTTGCCAGGGCCTGCCTATACCTAGGGTATTCTCTCTGCCAGTGTGTCAGCTATCAGCTTCTCTCTTGTATCCTCCAATGAATATGAGTATTTCTCAATTTCATATTATAATAACTCTTACACACAGCAACCCCAAAAATTCACCCTCAAATATTCCTACTGGGTCATCCTGGCACTCTTAGTCCCAAGTCTCTTGTGGCACCTTTCTGAAGTCTTCTTCCTGTTGCTCTGCCTGCTGCCTCTACTGCAGTTCTCCTGCTTCTTAATGCTTTGGATCAAATAATTGTGCTGGAGAACAGCAAGTGGTAGGGGTCAGACCTCTGATTCTGACCCATGCTGTGGTCATACTAGCATGGATGTAGACAATGACATTCTTCTGTTTGTTGGCAGGGGAGCCCTGTAGTCTAGATCTCGTGTGTGGGTGGTTCCAGGGTGGCCAGTGGCAATGGAGAGTTAATTATTGGTCTCAAATTCAGTCTTAAAATCTTGGTAAATGTGGGACTGGGATTGGGGTAGGTCAGTTGTTTAGGCTTAAAGAATTCACCCTCCCCGAACTTCCATTCAAACCTCCTATAAAATCCACCCCTCTTCCCTTTCTAGGGGTTTATTAGGCATATAACCTTTGCCAGCGATAAAGGAATGTAATGTAGGAGGGGAACTTACTTTCCTTATCCCTCCCAGTTGTTTGAAAAGAATTTGTTTACTCCCAGAAAAAACGTCTATAAAACCCAAGGCTCTCCCCTTTTCTCTTACAGTTGGCTTTTTCGGCCTTTACCCATCTGCACCCAGATGGTCAAAATAAACAGCATTGTGCTACACCTGAGGCTTCATGTGTTTCCCTCTCAGCTCCAGACCTAACATCACTGTGAACTGAAATAAAATCTTTAGACTTCTCCCCAACCGGTTGACTCAATGGACCTCCTCTTGGTCAAGGGGATATCCTAAAACTAAATTGCCTGCCATGAGGAGGGAGGTCAGACATGCCTCAATATGCCCCCCACCCTTCTTGTAAATATCTTTTATAACTCACTGATAGGCCTAAGGCTATACAAGACAAACTCGCAGGTCCTCAGTTTACACGACAAATGTGTCTGGCAACCTGTCTCTAATTAAGACCTCCTCATCTTAAACCATCCCAAGCCTTTACACAAAGCTTCACGTCTTTAACCAATTACAGGTCAAAGAATCTTTAAACCCACCTATAACCTGTAAGTCCCTGCTTGGAGATGACATACCTTGTTGGGACCAAACCAATGTACACCTTCCATGTATTGATTTATGACTTACCTGTAACCTCTGTCACCCTGAAATGTGTAAAACCAAACCATATCCCTAGACAACCTCCTAAAAAAAAAAAAAAACTGTAACCCAACCACAGTGAGTCCACTTGCTCAAGGTTTCTTGGGCATGGCTCTGGGTGATGGCCCTCAAATTTGGCTCAGAATAAACCTCTTTAATTATTTTACAAAATTTGGTCTCTTTTCCAGTGACATCAGGAATCTGGTGAAGAGTAAAATCCTTGTACAATTTTCCTTCTGGGTCTAGCCAAGGAGCTGCACTCTCATCTTCAGTTTCATGGTCCTCTGGGCACCCCTCCCACCCACCACCACTCCCAGCTCCTAACCACGTCAGACTCCTGATGCCCCAAACTCTAGACTAGTTCGGTGCTCAGTAGGGACTGGAGGAGCTCCTGGCTCCTGTCTTGGAATCCCTGTGTTAATCATACACACATGAGATCAAAATGTCCTTACTTAAATATTTTATTTACTTCTTGATGAAAGGATATTAAGAAAGGAAAACTGTAAACTTTTGGGATGAATTGTTGAGAGGAATTTTGCTTCTTTCAAGTTTGTTTTTTCCTTGTCTAAATATTGTTATCATAATAAAATAAACATTCTTAAAATATCCTGAAAACATAAAATATTCCTTAAATATTTACATGTTTTATTACAGAATCTAGATTCATTTCTTTTTTCTTTTTTTTTTTTTTTGACAGAGTCTCACTCTGTTGCCCAGGCTAGAGTGCCGTGGAGTCAGCCTAGCTCAGAGCAACCTCAAACTCCTGGGCTCAAGCAATCCTTCTGCCTCAGCCTCCTGAGTAGCTGGGACTACAGGTATGTGCCACCATGCCTGGCTATTTTTTTCTATATATTTTTAGTTGGCCAATTAATTTCTTTCTATTTTTAGTAGAAATGGGGTCTCGTTCTTGCTCAGGCTGGTTTCGAACTCCTGACCTTAAGCGATCCTCCTGCCTCGGCCTCCCAGAGTGCTAGGATTATAGGCCTGAGCCACTGCGCCCAGCCTCTTTAAGATTTTTGAAAAGAAAAAAGGATGTAATAAGTTGGTAGGCATAAAATTGAATGGGATATCGTTGTTGTGTTTCCTTTTATGGCTTTTAGTAAAAGAGAACACTCAAATAGTTAAGCACAAAGAGATTTATTAGGGGGTAAAGATAATTTAAAGTTTGATGGAAAGGTGAATGCAGATTTTTGACTGAACTTTAGGAATGACTCTCAGAACCAAATGTGGCTCCAACTTCAGAGATGATAAACCAAGGCCCAGAGAAATTAAATAACTTGCTGAGGTCCACCATCTAGTAAAACACACCTCTGCTGGCTAATGCAGTCAGACAGCCACTGGTGCCTGAGAACTTTGCCTATTACTATTACACGGATACACACACATTCTCTTAAGAATGGACAACTACCCCTGCCCCACCTCTCAGCCACAACTCAAACCATTTATTAGGCATTGCCGCAAGAATTGCTCTGCTCCAGAACTACCTGTATGATTAGGACCAATAATCAGCTTTCTATGGGCCGAGTGCGGTGGCTCACGCCTGTAATCCCAGCACTCTGGGAGGCCCAGGAAGGAGGATCTCTTGAGCTCAGGAGTCCCAGAGCAGCCTGACCAAGAACGAGACCCCATATTTACTAAAACTAGAAAAAATTAGCTGGGCATGGTGGTGCATGCCTGTAGTCCAAGCTACTGGGGAGGCTGAGGCAGGAAGTTGCTGAGCCCAGGAGTTTGAAATTGCTGTGAGCTAGGCTGATGCCACAGCACTCTAGCCCGGGCAACAGAGTGAGACTCTGTCTCAAAAAAAAAGAAAAAAGAAAAAGAAAAAAAAAATCAGCTTTATACAAACCAGTGTCTCTCAAAGAGCTTCCTGCTACGAAGTCAATACTTGCACTTTTCTTTTTTTTTTTGAGACAGAGCCTCAAGCCTCCCAAGTAGCTGGAACTACAAGCATGCGCCACCATGCCCGGCTAATTTTTTCTATATATTTTTAGTTGGCCAATTAATTTCTTTCTATTTTTAGTAGAGACAGGCTCTTGCTCTTGCTCGGGCTGGTTTCGAACTCCTGACCTTGAGCGATCCACCTGCCTCGGCCTCCCAGAGTGCTAGGATTACAGGCGTGAGCCACCTCGCCCAGCCCAATGTTTGTACTTTTCAATTCCTAATCCAGTCTATCACCAAAACCGTTTGATTCTGGACAATTTCATCAAAGGTGATTGAATTTGATGTTAATATAATCAGGCCATTCTTTTGATTCAATTATCTCCTGGGCTTCCTGTTACCATCCAGCTTACTCCTATCTCCATAGGATCTTCTAATTAGGCAGAGGAGCAGAAAAACGTGTAGGCTGGGGTCCTCTGAATCCCATTCACTATTTTTCAGTTGGAGCTGGACAAACGTGATGAACTTTCAGTGGCACGTGCAGGAGGCCTGCGGTCTAGACCAGTGGCCATGGCAAGACCCAGGCACATGGCCTGTGCCCCATCATTCTTGCTCCAGCTGTGCCTCTTGGCCATGGTGGGAGGGGTCAGGTCCTCCAGATACTGTTTTCAGAGCTCTATCCTTAGTCCTGGGCTCTATATCTGAAACATAACAAGTAAAATAGCTTACATCACAGATTTTTCACTAAAAATAAGGGTTACTAAGCATGAACATATATAATTAACATATATAATTAAAACAGCAAGGCTGGGTGTGGTGGCTCACGCCTGTAATCCTTGCATTCTGGGAGGCTGAGGCCGGAGGATCGCTCGAGGTCAGGAGTTCGAAACCAGCCTGAGCAAGAGTGAGACCCCATCGCTATTAAAAACAGAAACAAATTATCTGGACAACTAAAAATATATATAGAAAAAACTAACTGGGCATGGTGGCACAGGCCTGTAGGGAGGCTGAGGCAGGAGGATCGCTTGAGCCCAGGAGTTTGGAGTTGATGTGAGCTAGGCTGACGCCACAGCACTCTAGCCAGGACAACAGAGTGAGACTCTGTCTCAAAAATATATATATATATATTTCTGATGCAAGTATGGGGGAAAAAGAAATATATATATATAAATATATATATATATATATACAAATTAAAAGAGGCTGGGCGTGGTGGCTCAGGCCTGTAATCCTAGCCCCCTGGGAGGCCAAGGCGGGCGGATCGTTGGAGCTCAGGAGTTTGAGACTAGCCTGAGCAAAAGTGAGACCCCTGTCTCTACTAAAAAAATAGAAAGAAATTAGCTGGACAACTAAAAATATATAGAAAAAATTAGCTGAGCATGGTGGCGCATGTCTGTAGTCCCAGCTACTCTGGAGGCTGAGGCAGGAGGCTCACTTGAGCCCAGGAGTTTGAGGTTGCTGTGAGCTAGGCTGACGCCATGGCACTCTAGCCCGGGCAACACAGTGAGACTCTGTCTCAAAAAAAAAAATTAAAAAAAAAAATCACAAACATAGCCAGGGAGAGGCGCTATTGCGAAAGCAAACTTGGTATGACTAAGAAATTCCAGACACTGCTAAACTGGTGTTTTAGAAAATCACATTTGCCAGTACCCAGGTTTCTAACGAGAGTTAAAAATCACGTATAGCTAAAATGGGGGTTACTATTGCCAAACCGGAACTTGCTACGCTAAGAAATCACTAAAGCCATACTCGCTCCGACTAAAAAATCGTCCTTGCACGGTTAAACCGTGACTTGCTATGGCCAGTGACTTCCTACCACTAAGAAATCACCGGCAGGGTTAAACTGGTGCTTGTCTAAGTCGGGGCTGTGGCAGAGAAATCAAGGCACCATTATTCCCCTACGCGGGTGGACAAGAGAGAGGAATCCCAGGCAGCGCTAAATCGGAACTTGCTATGACCAAGAAATCAGTCAGACAGCAAAACCGCGGAGTCCAGCGACAGACACGCAGCCGGCACAGGCAACAAGACTCGGTTCTGGAGACCCAGAAAGACCCGACCCTGCGTCGCTGTCGGTGCCGGGAGAGAGAAAGCGCCGGCAAAGCTCTACCCCAATGGGGCTCCTGGGAAGCGGCGGGCTCGACCCTCCCCGCGGCGCTGCCACCAGGAACACCGGCTCCGGGCGACTAGGGAACTGCCCCGGTGCGGCGGGGTAAGCAGAGGTGCTGCCGCCCAGAAAATTCAGGCACCGAACTACCAGCTGCACTCAGACCAAGAGAAATCGGCTCCGAGAAAAGGTACTGGGAGCCTCCAAGCGATGGCAACTAGCGGCGCTGCTAGGACAAACACCCGTTTTGGCGCAATCAACGGCGCTGTCACCCAGAAACCTCAGACCTTGAGAAACCGGAGGTTCTGGGGCTGAGAGAAACGGTACAAATTCGTGCACTGACAGAAAAAACACCATTTGGGCGCTTCCGGCCAAAGAGCTAAGGCGAACTCCGGGTACTGCGACCGTGAAACTGCGGCACTAGCCGTCCTAGGACAGAGAAAGCGACCACAGGGAACCGTCAGCAAAGTTTCCGCTGCGTTCGCCAGACGAAAGTGCGAACGAGAAACCGCCGACTCGGTTTACCTATCGGTGCTTCAGGCGGGCCGGCAGATTCGAGAACTGGCGGGCCTGGGACCCAGCGAGAGCCCGCGCGCGGAAAATTACCAAGACAAATGTCGCTTCGGGCTCAACAAAGGTGAATTCTGCAGTCGAGGGCAAAAGAAAAAAAAAAAAAAACACAAGGGTGCTGCTGGTGAATATCTGCCGGCTCTGAGAAACGATTCACAGTGTCAGTGAGAAACCCTCGGCACCGAGAAAGGAGCGGGGCCGCGACAGATCAAGCGCTCGCTGGGTGCTGCTAGTGAAAAGGTGCTGCGGACACTGCTCCCCCAGGTCCCCAAATCAGTACCCTCCGGCTTAGAAAACCTTTGTTTTTCATAGCAAAGTCAGGATCCCTAGTTACTAAAGACCCCAGCAACCTACCCCTTGCGTTGCGCGTGAGGAAAGCTGGCGGAGCCGGACGAGGACTGGGCGGATCGGGCTGGTCGAGGAACAAAGTAAAACCCGCCTCGGTCGCGAGCAGCTTCCCACTGCAGGAAATATCCCTTGCAATGGCCATGACTGGACCCTTCATCGCCACTCCTCCGTCCCAGCCCTTCTTCCCTTAGGGCGCCTACCGTCGGGGTGACACCCATTTGACTCTGGATCTTGAGACTCTTGGTCCAAGATCTCCCAGAAGAATGAAAGGCACCGCGTCTTCTGACGGCGGCTTCAGGCCTGTTACGCCTGTCTGGTACCTCCCCTGTGGGATGGGACTCTGGGGGAACCGCTACTTTATTCTGACGCTTGACTATGTCAGATGTCCTTGATATTTGGGCATAATACTATTAAGTTCAAAATCATTCTTATGCCAAAGTAGCGTATTTTGGTGTGGCATTTCCTGATTCCTCTTTACTAATCCCTTTCACCAGGGAAACTCCCAGTTTTAATAATCTTCTGCTCCTTTGTCAGATATTGGCTCTTGATTTGAGGCTTAGAAATAATGGTTACAGTTACAGCCACTGCCTATTAGACCAGTTGAAAAACAAAGACCACGGAGAGGAATAGGAAGAAAGCAAAAGAGAAAATGCCCCAGGGTACGTAGCGTTGAATGAGAAAGTGAAAAATACTGCCTTTTGTCTTTTGTAGAGAATTCTACCAGGTCTACAGGTTCTTCTGTAAAAAAATGAAGCATTTGCTGTTGGTCTCCTGGATTGAAAATGCACCCTACCAACTTCACATTTAACCTTAGTTTTGCATCCTTGCTCCAGCTCAAAGGGGTTTTCTTTCAGACACTCCAAAAAAGGCTTGATAGATTACAAACCCCAGGTTTCACCAGTGGAGGTAGCTCTATAGAGTAGCAGGCAGTGGAGTAGCTCTGTGATAGCCATTCCCAATGCACCTCTAAACACTTTCTTTTTTCTGGGTTCCCCCACTTAATTTCTTTTTCCTGGTATTTTTATTTCTGGCATATTTGCTTCTAGTAAGCTGGGGTTGTAGTCACTCAACTAGTTCCAAAAGCTCACCCAATTTTGGTTCCTCATACAATGGTGGCTAAAAACTACATGTCTCTTGTCTCTTAGTCTCTCGTGGGAGGAAAGCAGTGGTGTATGGAGACAGTATGAACATGGGCTTGTGAAAGCAGAGTTCAGATGACAAAGTGTATTCTGAATCCATAAATGTTATGGTGCTAATTTGAAACATTAATAGGCCCCCTGAGAGTCTATTTTTTCCCCTAAAATGTGGGGAACACAGAGTGAATCTTGTTGGATGGACTTACCCAAGAAACATCTGCTGAGGAAAGTAAAGGTAACGATACAATTTCTTTTGGAAAGAGGAATGCTTATTTAGAGGGTGTTAAGTAACACGGCATGAAGTATTCACTCACCTGAATACAATTAGAATTAGGGTTGTGGTTAAGGAGGAAGGGAGGCAGAAAGGAAGAAAAGTAAAAAAGGAAGCAAGAAAAAGATAAAATTTCATTTAGATTTCTGAATTGTATTAAACTAAGTATTTTTCTAGACATCATTATCCAAGATAATAAATCCCTCAGGAAGGGAGGCTTGATTTAGAATTGTCTAAGGACTTCCAAAAGAGCTGTCCGGTGAATAAAAAGGAATCTAGTAGTCCTGGAGCATCACAGTCTGAGTTGGGGGTATAGATTTCGTGTGTCTTCAGTACTGCCTTGTATTTTAAGACAAGACTGGATATGCCCATCAAAAATCAGTGTATGCGACAAATAGGGTGCATATGCTGGGCCCCAGTGAGCTCAAATTGTTTTGAAGGCTTGACTTGAACTTAAAATAGCTGAGATGTTTCTAATATGTCTAGAACTTTTGTGTACTTACAGAGTGAGACCAGGTGTAACCTCACCAGACAAATCTGTCTCAACTTTTGTAACAAACTCTGAGCTGTTTTGCAGTTGTCATGGACCCCCAGTTTGAAGGTCATGTAACCTGAGCATGTCCATATGAATCAAGCCTGCAATCATGGGTGGAATCTAAGTGCTTGGACCAAGGAGTGGAGACTATTAAAAAGTGGATATCCCATGGCAGGATCCAATCACGTTTAGCCCTGACATCACCCCATGGCAGGAGACAGTCAGATTATGCCTCCTGGCATCACCTCATTACAAGATCCAATCAGATCATGCCTCACTACCCTCTGATTATAAAACCAGCCCAACCCCTTGTTTGGGGGCACACTGCTTTGGGAACTATCCCCAGTGTGCTCCTTACTTGTGCCAAGTAATAAAACCCCTGTGCTGTTACTGACTTGGCTGTGTGATACCTGCCAAATGAATGAACTCCTCCATTTGGGGTTCATTCACTTGGTAGGAATGAACTCTTATAAGGAAGACCAGAATCTACATCAGAGTGAATCTGAGATATGAAGGGGATGAGAATATGCCGCCTCAGTATATGCCACTTTAGCATAAGGATTATTTTGAGCAATTGAGAAATTAGAAATAGCAAGCATAGGATGAGGCTCAGAGCAGTCTTAGGAATGTGAGCTATGAAAAATTTATCAGGCCCAGAAAGACATGAGCATGAGCTTTCAAGCACTGTCCCATGCCCAGGGTTAATTCTTGTTTTTTTTTTTTTTTTTTGAGACAGAGTTTCACTCTGTTGCCCAGGCTAGAGTGCCGTGGCATCAGCCTAGCTCACAGCAACCTCAAACTCCTGGGCTCAAGCAATCCTTCTGCCTCAGCCTCATGAGTAGCTGGGACTACAGGCATGCACCACCATGCCCAGCTAATTTTTTTCTATATATGTATGTGTGTGTGTATATATATGTATTTTTTTTTAGTTGTCCAGCTAATTTCTTTCTA
>CAUYRT010065654.1:0-82026 GCA_963574885.1 Lepilemur ruficaudatus
AAGTCCTACTCCCTCTGCTTCAATGTGCGACCCAGGCAGGGTGCTTAACCTCTCTGTGCCTTCGTCTCCTCGCTTCCAAAATGGGCAAAAGAACAGAACCTACCGCTCAAGCTGCAATGCCTGACATGTAACTCTTTTTTATTTTTATTTTTATTTTATTTTATTTTTTTTGAGACAAAGTCTCGCTCTGTTGCCCGGGCTAGAGTGAGGGCCGTGGGGTCAGCCTAGCTCACAGCAACCTCAAACTCCTGGGCTCAAGCAATCCTCCTGCCTCAACCTCCCAAGTAGCTGGGACTACAGCCATGTGCCACCATGCCCGGCTAATTTTTTCTATATATTTTTAGTTGGCCAATTAATTTCTTTCTATTTATAGTAGAGACAAGGTCTCGCTCTTGCTCAGGCTGGTTTCGAACTCCTGACCTTGAGCGATCCGCCCACCTCGGCCTCCCAGAGTGCTAGGATTACTGGCATGAGCCACTGCCTGACATGTAACTCTTAATTGTTGCTGATATTGCTACTGCTGCTGTTGTTGTCACTGTCATTTCATTATTCTTGTTGCAGTTTACAAACAACTTTCACATATAGTAGCTAATGATTATTAACTAATAGCACAAAGGAATTCTTAATTTAAATTTTCATTACATCACATGTCAAGTAGACAGTAAGGGGTATGATTCCCACCACCATCCTTTTGGATGGCTCTTTTCTAACAAACCAGAAGGCAACACAGCCTCACATATGAAATGTGATTGGATGGATTCAAAAGTAAGTTACAGGCACAATAATTAATAACAGCTAACATTTACTGAGGACCCACAATGTTCCAGATGGCTTACTCAGCATTTTAGATGTGTCACCATTATTTAGTCTTCCTGCTACAAATGTTACACCTAAGGAACTGAGCCCAGCAAGGTTATAGAACCTTCCCAAGGTTACAGTTGAGTCAACCCACACAGGTTGACTTCAGAGGACATAGTAGCACACTGCCCCCTGCCCAGGACTGACTTTCTTGGAAAACAAACAATTGTAAAATGTTCCAGTCACTTCGCTCATTGCCAACAACAGAAACACACAGTATTGTGCTCACGTCTCTAAATGAAGACACAGACACACACTCACTTTATAAGAGCTATCTTTCCTTTGTACAAGCAAATCTCTTTCAACCGTTAATGAAGATCATCTAAATTCTCATCCCTAGTAAGCAATACTTTTCCTTGTACTTCTAGAATTCTAGTTTACATATTTACCATAAATATATATATGTTGAATAGTTCTATAATTCTAGGATTTTCTTGTAATATAATATAAACTGATCCCAGTAACTAAAAAAAAGTCCCAACCAAAATGTTCCTTTTCACTAATATCATCATCTATATCAGGGTTCTTAACATGCAGTTCAGTAATCCATAAATCCCAAACTGTAAATAATTATTACATGCATATAGGTATATGCATTTTCCTGGTTTAGAAAATAATTGCATTCATGAGATTCTTCAAAAGGTCACCCAAATGTTAAAAGTCACTGATTTATAATACATAGAGATCCTCCCAAGACAAATTATATCATTATATTAATTTTAAGTCTTTGGGGTTCTCAAATAGAATATGCACTGCAATTCGATGCCTTATGATTTCATGCCAGAGGGACAGCAAAATTCATAAGAGACAGGATTCTGGGTTAAGAATGAGGAAATTTGCTCTAGCAGAAATTCTCTGTCTAGGTGACCTTGGGGAAATCACTGAACATTTCTGGACCTAGTTCTATGATCTGGAAAATAATTGTTTTTGAAGAGATGATTTCAGGGTTTTCTCCCCCAATCTATGACTTTATAACTTTACAGTACCACACGTGCAAAGCAAAGTAAGACAGAAATTCCTTAAGCCACTTACATCACTAATGATTTTGGTGCATTTTCTGGCCAATTCCATGCTTAAGTCTTCAATGATAGGCTTAAAGAAGACCTGTTCGAAAAAAAGGAAAAGGAATAGTTTTCTCACCATCAATTTAGAGGAACAAATACTGTTCTCGAGTAGGTCCTTTCTCACTCACCTGGTCTTCTTCATTTTCTTCTTCCCCTGTTTTTTCCTCTTCTGTTTCATCTTTTACATCCTCTAACACAGGGACCCTCATTTTTACCCTTTCAAAATATTTATATTTTGCAAATGTACTCAAGTAGCGTCTTTTTCTGTACCACAGCTCCCTTGAGAGCTTGGTGTCTCCAGCGCTCGAGTAGGAATGACCTTGCTCAAGACTCACCCCTATTTAGTTCACACTTCACTCTCCTTATCTCAATAGTGCCTGAGAGAATGGAACAGCATCCCAGAGGGTTGCCAGGGCTAGCCTCGCACGCGGAAATAACATTTTCTCAAATGCCAAATTTGATTCTATGAACCTCCAAAGTCAACATTCTTTAAACTGGTTAAGAAATCCAAAAGAGAAAATGTATTTATCTTTCATTAATTCAACTCATTCATAAAATAGTTTGAAAAGGACTTAAGATCCTGGGGAAACTATTCAACTATAACACTCAAGATATCATGGTCTGAAGCCTGTTATCTCAAAGATTGCTCAACTCCATCTAAATAAAGCTTTCGCTGGAATGTCAGACGTATCTCTGACTTGGTACAGTGAGTCTGGATCATTCAAACTCATTTCATTAATCTAAATTAAAGGTTTTATGAGACACACACATACTTTTCACAACCAAAAAATACTCTCTTTATATTAGCTGATTAGAGGCTAGTAATTTAGTACGAAAAGCCCTTTGAACCACTTCAAAGAATCTATTCTGAGTTAATTATGACTGTTAACCTTATATTGGTGAGTACTGAATTGTATTAATTGTAAACATCATTAAGCATGAGAAGGTGCCGTTAACATATGTTGATATATCATTTAAGAATTCTAGAAACATCCCCGTTTCAAAATAATCATCCTTTTAAAATTCTGCTCATTGTATTCATTTTTACAAATTCGTTAATTATTTGTATATATCTCAACGTGTGCCACACACTTGGAAAAGTTTGGAAAAATAAACTATCACAGTATTTATAATGTGGTATGTGTCACTGGTTATATGATTAAAAATCTATTTCTCAGAACAAATCCCTTAATGTCAATTTAGGTAATTCCAAGACTCTATATAACTCATAATTTATTAATTTGGTTATTTAAATCCTTGGGTAAATTAATTTTTACCAAGCCAAAGCGTATCAGTGTTGGACATAAAAATACCCTATGGTGAATAATAAAATTAATTATATAAAATATAACTTTATTAAAAATAATACATCATTCTAAGTACCCAAGTATAATATTATTTAATCTTAATATCAAATCTAGCTTTTGATTTTTTTTTTTTTAAATTGCCTTGGCCTTACCTAAACTGAAAATCCTGACAAGTGAAAACTTCTGCACAGTCATCGTGTATAGATTATTTTTCAAATTGTGTCTCATGAGGCAAAAATGCCACAAAATCTCCTGCAGGAGAAAAAAGTGAGTTTCTTAAACACACATTTGGGAATCCTGTATCCTAATCTCTATCCCTGCCATTTTAAGATCCACATGGCATACTGACACATTAGGAGGGCTAAGAAGACCCTCAACCAAAAACCTACTTAGGTTGGCTTAAGTCAGTATTCCCTAAACATGAATCCTATCTCATCTCATCTCATCTAGTCTAATCTATCTTTGTTAATGATACCCGATACCCCAGAAAACTAACATTCTTCTGTGAAATCTGCCAAAAGATTATTCGAATATTCTATAGAAAATCTATTACATTATCTTTATTTGGAAACGGGGAGGAGCAATCTCTATAAACTTTTCTGGCAAACTTCTTTCTAGAAGTGTAGAAAGAAAATCTTGCCCAAACCGCCAAGACCCACCTCTTGGCTTGCATCTGGGGCAACAATACTCGCGTTGCTCAGGGTGAGCTCCATTTCCCGTGGTGAACCACCTTCGTCAGGCTTGAACGGCAATTAGTTTCTCATTTCCCATCGTGTGATAGGTTCTCACGGACTCTCCACTGTGCTGCAAGAGAATAAGCTGTTGAGATTTAGTGCACAAAGTTTTGAAAGCAAAACCAGACACCACGTGCCATGTGCACACAGATTTTCCATTTGAGATTTCAGAATCAGAATTTCGAAGCCAGAGACATCCTTAAGAAACTAGTATAGCTAAAGCCCTCTCTTTTACAGAGAACAAAAGGAAGGGCAAGAAAAAATTAATTATCTGTCTCATTTGCAAAGTTATTCAATGGGATACTAGGATCAGAACTTAACTAGAAAACATTTCAACTACCAATACCTTAATCAATACACGAGACTTTATTAATAAAAATAATGAAATTTTAAAAAAGGAACCTAATTAGAACCCCGTGTTTATTTACTCAACAAATAAACGCTGTTATGCCAGGCACCCTGCTTGCTGCTAGAGATGCAAGGGTGAATGAAACGTACTTCATGCTAAGAAAAGGTAGGAAATTAAAAAACCCATCATTCAAGACTTGCAGGATGAACTCTTTAATGGATTGTTTGGCAAGCTAGATGCACCATTACTTTTGATTGAATGCATATTTTTTTCCTTTCACCTGTAAGTTATAATATAAAGTTCATATAACGTTTTCTCTGGAAAATGTAAAGCCCTGTACTTTATCACAGCAAAGTTCTCTTGTCAATAGCTCTAAAACCTGACTTGGGGAATAAGACGGACAGCGATCATGTTTCAAAATCCCCCATCAACTTTTTTTTTTAAACCAAGTTTAACGTTGTATTTGAATAGATATTTTTGCCTTGGGGCGCCACAAAAGGGAATATTTGTATAGCTGTTAACCCCTTTTACTTATTAAGCACTTCATTTATGCTGTCCACTTTTTTGACTTGAGTCCTTAACCCATGCCTTCATACAGAATGAGACCAAAATGGGACTCACATCACTTACGGTTAGACCCTCAACATCCAGATCTGGCTCTACCATATCCTCTGGGGCAAATTATTTAATCCCTCTCTGTCTCTAATTTTCCATAGTTAAACAGAAAAACTGAATTGACAAAAGTTAATAAAAGGAAAGCACTTCAAAAAGATTTCTGAACTCCCCAACAAAGGTATGCAGTTACAGGAGAAGCACTTGTGACCAAAGGGACTTCTCATTTGAAAAGGTCACACTCTGTGCCATCAATATCTTTTTAAAGGCAAGAAGGGCCTCCTACAACCTGACAACCTAAAGATCGTGCATTTATATTAATAATACAGAAGTCTTCCAATCTTTTGATAGTTTGATGTTTATGTGTAAGCAAATGTGTCACCATAGCAACCGTGGAATGGGTGACTCAAGTCCCTGGGGACATAGCCCTTGGCCAAGGAAACACGTCTGTACCACCATCTCGAGTCATGCAATGCATGACTGTCTTCAGCATCCTTAAGGTCACATGCGACAAGAATCTCTTGGGTTTTGACCCATTTTTCATACTTATTTCACTTTTTTCTCCTTTTTTAAAATTTTCCCATAGTGATAGAACACGGGCTTTTCCCAGACATGGTTGAAAATGACTTCAAAACGAAAATCCACAGTAAATAATTGACATAGATCAAGATTCAGTTCTGAGTTGAGAAAAACTTACGGAGATAAACCAATTTTTTATTTTAAGGATTATCTCAACATTTCTTCTTACCAAATAGTCATCTTAAATGGTTAGATGAGAGAGGAATTAGTTTGCCTGATTTGTTTTCCTGACTTGATAGTTTTTTCACATTCGTTTTTAGTTGCCTGTTTTTTGCTGTTTTTTATGACGATCCCACAGAAGGTTCTTGCTTCTCATTGAATCCCTAGATATTTCACCTTTGCCGTATTTACTCATCATTTGGCAACTGCCCAAAATAGAACTTTACTAACAGATGAGGAAGGAATAGTTTCATAAAACAAGAAATATAAGCCTCTAAGGCAATTGTCTTCTTTATAAAAGAGTTCTGCGTAATATTAGCCCAATCTATTTTTACAACGTACACTCATTAACATATCTTCTCCTTTTTAATGGCGACTTCATTACTTTGTTAATTAGAAATCAAAAGAATGCAAAGACCTGGATAACTGTCACATCACCAATTATGACATTAAAGTAAGATTTCATGGAGTATTTTTCCATATTTATATTGCTGTTTTCACAAATGTAGATCCTATGCAAACTGAGAGCTACATATCTAGAAAGATCTTAGAGGAAGAAAAGAACAAAAACTGCAAATAATTTTGGGCACAACCAATTCCATGTTGGGTGTGGTTGGAATACCAAAATTGTGTACTCTTCTTATTGAAAAGCTGGTAAAGTATTCTTATTCACCATCTACATTAACATAAGTGCTCAGTGAACTAAAAGACTTAGGTTAAATTTGCAACTTACTCGAGATTTTGGTTCAGGTTTCATAACAATGAAGCTAATACCATAATTACGCCTGTAATTGTCACCTCAGAGAGAAGCCCAAGGTCTGAGGGGTCTATCTGTGATTCATAACCAGAACCAAAAGGTCAGGCAGATCAAACAGCTTGAATACCACAAAAAAGTATCCCTTTTCTACAGTTTTGTGCAGAGGTATGTCAGGAATGATTGTGAAAGACTTTAAAATTGGCATAAACAAAAAAATTACTGGGTGTCTGCTCCAGTGTTCCCTTCTAGGCTATACGGTTTTTTCATTGTCTTTGAACTACCTTACAATTCCATAAATTGTTGAAAACTGATAACAGTGCAAGTGATTCTTATCCACAGAAATGCAAATTACAGAAGTCCCCACTTATCCATGGAGGGGGGAGATGTTCCAAAACCCCCAGGGGATGCCTTGAAATCGTGGATAGTACCAAACTCCACACATACTATCTGTTTCCCTGTACATCCATACCTGGATAAAGCTTAATTTCTAAATTAGGCACAGTAAAAGATGAACCATAATAGCTAATAATAAAATAGAACAATTTATAACAACATACTATAATAAAAGTTATGTGAATGTGATCTCTCTCTCTCTCTCTCTCTCTCTCAAAATATCTTACTGTACTATACTCAACTATTTTCAGACTGCAGTAACTGAAACTTCCAGAAGCAAAACTGCAGATAAGGGGGGACTACTGTAATTGTGTCCTGGGAAAAGCAATTCACTACTGCCCTGCAGACAGACCCTTCTTGCATCTGTCTGTCAATGCATTGCAGCATTCCTTGCTACTCATTTATGTGTGGCTCTATAAATTCCCCTTTGAACTAACTGCAACCTATTACCGGTGTCCTCATTTATTGAGAAGTTAAAATCTTTGAAATGCGTTTATTTTATGTTCTCTGAGAGTCATGTTATCATTTTTTTAAAAAAAAAAATCCTTTAACAGATGAGAATGATTTAATTATCCTCATAACTTTCTTTAACATTCAGCAGAAATAGAATGGAGAAAAGCATTATTGGAGAAAGCCCTCAGTTATAAAATAGAGCTGTAAAAAATGTTGGCATTTATTGAAATCAGCTTTTTGTTTTGTTTTGTTTTGTTTTCAGGTTTGATTTCAAATGCCACATGTGTGCATGTATATATGTACCTTCACACACTCACAACACACACACACACACACACACACACACATGCACTCAGAGTTAATTCACCACAGCTGTCAGTTCTCGCTTGAAAAGCATAAAAGGCTTCAATAAATGCAAAGACTTAATTACTTCTCACATCTGGAAAAACTTGAATATGAGAGTGGATTTATGGAAGAAGCTCTTTGCTTGGCTGTCAACACCATATCAGAAGCCAGAAAGCAAGCCGGCTTGATCACTCTTGGCAATTCTTTAACCCACTCAGAGATAGATGATCTACCAATTAATTCATAACATGTCCTGTTTACACGATTTATGAATTTTATGAAAACACAGTAACATAAATAATGTCCTAGTAATTTACGGAGAAAAGCTGTTTTTGTCATGTTTCTAGGAGGGGAGAAAAAAATCATACATTAAAATGTAGAAATAACGAGGAAGTCCTTATATTCAGGGAAACAAAGGAAAGGCTTTGGGGGGTTATAGAGTGTATTAAGGACAGTCATTAGAACAATAACTTCAATAAACACTTGCAAACTAGTCAATTTGGCACTTTTTGGAGAAAGTGTGATAATGTTTCTAAAAGGAAGTAGGAGAGTTTATGAAATCATAGCAAGAAGATTTAACAGTAGTAACCAAGGAATGGGCAGATCTCCCCCAGAAAAGGATGTTTAAGTTGAAATTAGGCAAAGTGATGGGGTACAAAGAAGGTATCCCAAGAGCATTTGCAATGACCCAGGCAATGGAAGGACCAAAAGTGCATTGTCACTGAGGCATACAATAGGAGAGAGAGGAAGGAAGACAAGGAATTGAGGATCATGCGACAGCCAGAGACATCAAGGACAGAGCTGCACGAAAGAAACGTATGGAAATCACTTACACTAACGCAACAAGCTTAAGTTGGTTTGAACTGCAGAACCTTCACCAAAAACACAGTGCCTAGTCAATTAACTGTGGAAGCAGAAGCTTTACAGCTACTCTATTCTCTTTATATCCCTGGAACTTAATTTTCACCCCTTCATGTTATCATTAGCCAATTGGAATACTCTTGTGTTTCTGGGCTTCATGAAAATTCTTAGCAAAGAAGGTCTTTCCAGATTTGTTAGTCTATTGAAGAAAAAAACATCAAAGGGAAATCCTTTTGTAGTATGGAGACTCAGAAATTTATGTTCAATGTGTTTATAACATAAATTTCACGCTTTTACATTTCTACAATTACAATGCTATTGTTGAAATGCATCTTTTTTCTACTCCTTACTAAACAAGTGATGTCAGTATTTCTACTTAAGCATCAAGTTACTAAAACCTATGTTCACGAAGGTTTTCTTCTATCCAAAAGGCATGACTTCATCCCACTTTTAAGCCAGGGAAAATAATACAACTGATGCTCACAAGTTTGGAACTTTTGAAACACTAATTTCTTAGCTTTATTCCAATTATTTCCATGGAGTTTTTTTCATATGTACCTCAAAATATAAGACAATATCACAGTAAAGTCATAATTAGAGTAAATATATCATTAAAACAGCTAAGAAGTTAGCGGATGCTTTAAAATAATTGGTACCCTCTGAATAGTGAGAACTAGTTTAACATATATTGGCAGTAATTTCTCTCTGAAGACTTTATCTTTGTTATTATTTATGTGGGGGCAGGTATGGGTTTGTGTGTGTGTGTGTGTGTGTGTTCATTCATTTAACAAATATTTCTTTTGTGCATTCTATGAGCCATACACTATTTTAATCTCTTCAGGCAACTAAATGATGAACAAAACCAACAAAAAAACCCCTGCCCATCTCCCTATTTCAATCACATATTCATTCATCCAACATCTGTGAGTACCAACTTTGTACCATGCACTGTACTGAGATATTTTATATATTTTTTTTATACTAGATCTTTGAAACCCAGTGTATTTTAACTTCACACTTACAGTACATCTCAATTCAGACTGGCCACATTTTAAATGCTCAGTGGTCAGATGTGGATAGTGGCTACCATATTGGACCATGCAGCTCTGCAGTAGTGACATAAGACAAGAACTCATTAGCTATATTTCCGTTTCATCATATATATATTAAATATGAAAAAATACATTTAAAATTAAAATTAAATTTAAGGTGATGATTTCAGAATCCTAATAAGCAAGCAATAAAATCTGCAATCTATTTTAGTTTTCAGACCCACCTAAATCAGTCTTCTGTATGGAAATGGATTTTATTAGAGGTTTAAATTTTTATTATAATGAACTCATTATTTAAATTATGTTTTAATTACGTTCACCAAAGATGTATTTTTAAAATGCTATCTTGTTTCATTAAGGAAATGACATGTTTAAAGTCCCAGAAGTTTTCAGGATAAATATTCACTCTTTAATTTTCTATATAATAAACAGATAATTATATGAGTGAATAATAAATATTAACTCTTTAATGCTCTATCTAAACAGCAAAAAGTCCAAATAGTGAAATATCTTCCATTGATATCCTTATTTTTAGCTCATTTAAAACACACAAGCAATTTATTCATGAATGTGGCTAGGTAAATCCTTTTTAAACTATGTTGTGAAGCAACATCACCATAAAGTACATGAGTTTTTTTTTTTTTCGAGACAGAGTCTCACTCTGTTGCCCGGGCTAGAGTGCCGTGGCGACAGCATAGCTCACAGCAACCTCAAACTCCTGGGGTCAAGCGATCCTTCTGCCTCAGCCTCCCGAGTATCTGGGACTACAGGCATGTGCCACCATGCCCGGCTAATTTTTTCTATATATATTTAGTTGTCCAATTAATTTTTATTTTTAGTAGAGATGGGGTTTCGCTCTTGCTCAGGCTGGTTTCCAACTCCTGACCTTGAGTGATCCTCCCGCCTTGGCCTCCCAGAGTGCTAGGATTGTAGGCATGAGCCACCGCGCCGGGCCTAAAATGAGCATTTCAAAGTATGCAATTCTGCTCTACTGCTAGTCTGTTCCTTGCCGTATGTTGATGAAATCATTCTCCATGACGAGATTTCAAACTTAACTTACACAGCATTTTTTCTATGGCTCACCGTAGACTGAGATCATAAAGTTTGTGCTTGTGGCACTTTCAATGACACTTTGGATGCATGTAAGATACTGCACACAAAAATGAAGCAAATAAAATGGAAAATAATTTAAGAGGTAGATTTCATCATATTTAAGTAGAGCCTGCCCTTTTTACATAGCTGTCCTGACACCCAAAAAGATCTAGTGTTTTCTTTAAATGAGATCCAACGCACAAAAATTTAAAATATAGTAAATGCTCATTGAAAATAGTATTACAGTAGTGACTCTGATACTATACACTCTGTGTATGGCATAATGAAGATAATTTACAGAGAAACTCAAGAATTCTCTCAATTTAGGCTAGAATATTAGCAGAAATTCACCCCAAAATATTTGAGCAATATCTATATAAAAGAAATACTGCTTTTATATGCACTTTGAGCTGAAAATGGTGACATCATTTAACAACATGGATAATTTTTAAAATATATGTTCTCTATCTAGTTCTTGTAAATCTAACCATTTTTGAAGCACAGAGAAGCTGCTTTAAGGTTTTTTGTGAAAAACTGTCTGAAGAAGTGAACTTTTAAAGGTGCAAGCATACTGAGGGTCTTTTTTATGTCAAAATTTTTATCTAAATGGAAGGTTTGCTGAAAAGGAGGTATTTTTTTTCCGACACACAGTGAATTAGAAAGGGCATCTTTATTCACAATTTCAATCAAGATTTAATGCTAGACGAGCATTATTATAATTCTCTGAAACATTTTTTTCTACAGAAATATCACTATATGTTCTTTGGTCAAGGCTGCACTCGGCTCATTTTAAGATTTAAAACCACTATATATATTATTTCCTTTGACAATTCTTTATAGTATTTATATTACTTTGTCTTGTACAAATAATGTCAAGAATTAGGGAAAGGTCATATATTAATTTAATCAGGGTAAATATCTAAGTTGTATTATCCCATTTTAAATAAAGCATTCATAAGACTGGGGTTTTTTTAAAACTTAAAATAGCTTTACATTTTCTTAATAAACCTTACAAAATTTTTTTAAAAGATTATCTGGTTGCCAATTAAATGTAGCCAATTCAAAATACAAAAACTTCTATAACAGGGTACATTATTTGTATCATAGAATCTAATCTTCTGGGATAGAGTTGCAGAAGACTTTATAATAAAAGAATTATACACGATTTTATGCTTCAACTAGTTGTTTATTTAATTTATCTATTTATTAGCCTCAGCATTTTATTAGCATTTGTTTCACTTTTCCAAAACACAGCAATGGTGAATGTCCTATTTTAAATAAACTATCTTTGTTTAAATATTCAAAGGTTAAAATGTTTATACTATAAGGACTAAACGTTTTTCAAAACATCATCAAAAATATATCTTTTAAAGTATATTATAGGCTTTTATGATGTTTGTATTTCAGAGACTAAACCAGTGATTACATTTTGAGCTATGATTTGACAAAGATTATAACGGGCTCATGAACTATTTAATAATAGGGCTTCTGCTCGAGTTCTTTTATGTTATACTCAAAAAAACGAAACACATGCCTGAACTGTCATGAGCTTATATTCCACAGTGAATTGATAGCAGAACTTTATTCCATTTTCTGGCCTGGCAAAAACATGACAACTGACCAAACAAGGATGACTAAGGACAGAAGCAATTTGAAGCCAGCTAGATCCTCACCAAGTTAACCATAGTTGCAGAGACATCGTTTGGAAAGTGCCAAGAATGCGAAATGCCACATTTGGCGTGAGCAGTGTACAGAGAGCCACAGAAGGAGCAGTTCCAAGACCTGGGTTCAAAATCCCTGCTCTAAACAATCAGACCAATCTTCCTAGTCCTAAGACTGTAGGATTACCAAATTTATCCACTTATCTACTAATCACCATGGTGCAAGGAGTTCAAAGATGAAAATGTCACCTATTCACAAATAATTTTGTCAACTCTTCCCCTTTTTTTGTTTGGTGTTTTTTGTTGTGTGTTTGTTGGTTGGTTTTGGCCAAAGGGGAATAAAAGTAGCCCGTGTTAAACAGCAGTTATGTTGTTTACGTATCTTATCTCAGGGAATACTCATCAACTCTCTGGAAGGCGAATACCACTGGGACCCCCAGACTGAAGCTCAAAAGTAGCATCAACAGATCTTGAACCAAGATCTTCTATATGTTGATATATCAACTGATCATATATACCTGTTGTGTGTGTTCAACACTGTGATAGTCTATGGCTGAAATCCACTTTTTAAAGCTCCCTTTGTGTTAGGTAGATAGTTAGGATCTCTGGCTCTTCTAGGGACAAGGATGCCCTGCTCTGGTGCTGTCTCAAGTAATTGCTCCACCTGGGAAGAAAGATAAGGGCAGGCACTCCATTTTGGTGTTGCTCTAGGCTTAATCCTACCCTGAGCAACTGCTACACCTGGGGAAGAAGGGAATGCCTTATCAATCTGGGAGTTCTCCAGCACAAGCATGATAGGATTTAGAAAGTGACTTAGAGTAACCTAAGAGTAACTATTATGCCATTGGCTTGAGTCTGCATTGTGGTTCACCCCGCCCCCAGGTGGGCTTTCTTAGAGGGAGCTCTCTTGTGTGTGCGTGTGTGTGTGTGTGTGCGCGCGCACACAGAGATGAAACTGAGGATACCTGTTGATCATTTGATAATATCCCACACTTCCTGAGAGCCCTCCCTCACACTGGGCTAATAAAAAGAAACAATCTGAGAATTCAGAGAAACTCACAGAGTTGGTCTGTCTCTCTCCACTAGGCAAAGACAGACCCATTTTGTTCTACAATAAAGAGTGACTCAAGTGAAACTGCTTCCTGCCAGGGGGTACTCCATCATATTGGTCCTGCTGGTGATTTTTCCAAGCAGGGAGCCAGAGGACCAGGATAACAGTTTGGACTTGACCCTTTGGTGTGTCTGGTCATTTTTCCACCAAGAGCACACCAAGAACCAAGGGCAGACTGCCACCCTGACATCTGTATTAGGGCCACAGTTCAAAACCTAACCTGGTATGATTGAATGGCTAATAAAGTATAGGACATTGATAAAACCTATTCCCATATACATCAAAATATTTTTAATTGTTATTAAAGCCACAGTCTTTAAACAACTACAAGGACATTCTCATAGTCTAGTTTTAAAACTAGAGCATTTAACTCAAGTGCATATATATAAGAAACTATAAGTGGATTCCATAGGCACATAAAATAGGGATGTATTCCCAAGGCATGAGAAATCATCAGTGATGTAGCTATGCTCAGTGTATTCATGGCTATGTGTTCCAAAATCGATATAAACATAATCAGTGGGAAATTAAATTCTGATAGAGCCAAGAGTACGGCTTTGAAAAGCTTTTAAGCATTTATCTCCACGATGATCTCATGAGAAGTTCAAGCTTACTTTTCAAGCAACGACACCGTCCAAAGCTCTAAAAAGCAGATATTTATCATAGCATTCAATCTGTTGCAAAGATTTCTTGGCAGTTTGACTCAATATAAGAAAAATAAGTTTTCATGTCATCACAAATGGGAAAAGAAATTATCTTAAACACTACCTTTCTTTATCCTTCAATTTAATTAACCTTCTCCCTCTTAAGGTTACAGTAACTTTTATTATTTTGCACACCAATGGTATTTTGGTTTTCCTGCAAATATGAATATAAATGTGAAAAAGTAAAAATTAATTTTTAAAAATAAACTAGATGACCAACACAACTACATCTTACATTAATTCTGTTTTATGTTTTTAGTAGTATTACTCTCTCCCAAAGGAATGCTTACAGACTGTGACTTACAATAAGAGCAAATCGATGGCATTGGTATGTTTGGAATACAAATGTATACTGCTCGTGTATATATTATACTCAATATTTGAGTCAAAAGATCAGTATTTGTACTACTATGTAGAAATTATTATGTTAGGTATTGTAAGAAATACAAAACTGAATAAAATCTAGCCTTTCATACTCAAGGCTTTTATAATCTGAGTAGAGACAAAACAATTTGAGAATAGAATAAAGTCATCAGAGAATTACAGAGTGCTGTGAGGGTTCAGAAGACAGAGAAAATCCCAACCATCAGAAAGACTGAAGTTTCAAGAACATTGCTTTTCTCTGCACATTACGAAGATGAGACCGTTTTTCAGAAGTGACAAACGGAAGATTGCATGGGAAAATGAAGAAAGTTATGCAAATTTTGATACAAACAAATTTGCAGGGGGATGTTCAGTCCACATCGGAAAGCAAACTTTCTTGAGCATCATGGAAAACACTTAGCAGCATCCGTGTCCATAAAATTAACGTGTGTTTCTGTCTCACATGGGCCTTCTCCATCATTATTCTATTTTATTTCATTTTCAAGATACTTCTTTGAGAAGATGCCAAGATCATATAACATCTGAAGGAAAAAAATCCTTTTAACTTCCCCTTATTCAAATCTGGCATAAGGAATTTAATTGTGTTAAAAGAAAGGAGATATTATAAATGAAATTTAATACGGTCATTGAGGAAATAAGGATGAACATTTCTGTTAAAATATTAATAAAATAACAGGATCCAAAATGATATACGTGGGACAAAAATGAGAATACCTATTAAAACACAGCAGCTGGAGTACACAGGGGAGTTGTATTCCAAGCTCTCTTGTTTACAAACTCTGCGAGCTTAGGCAAGTTATTTAATTTCTCAGAGCCAAGCATTTCCTTGCCAGTAATATTGAAATAATAAAAACAGCATCTCTAGATGGGTTTTGTGACAATTAAACGAGATAATATATTTAGAGCACTTGAATCAGTGCACTTAAGTAAGCGCTTAATAAACGCTTAACATTATTATCATTCTCTCAAAATCATTCCCACTTAACATAGTCATAAAAAAGCAAAAGATTATGCATACAAAAATTCTGGAAAGAGCTAACCAAAGGAACACATTTCTGAACGTCAGTAGTAGATTTCTGGGGGTTTTTTTGGGATATTACTATTGCTCATTTCAAAAAGTTTCTAAATGTTCGAAAATGCAATGTATCATAATTAAAAATAAGCTAACCAAATTAGTGTCTTAAATATTCAAAACTAAGAAAATATTTTGTGGCAAGAGAAGGCATTCAACGTGGGTCTAGGTCCTTGCTGGAGGACTAGTCACCCATGTTTTCTGAGAAAATCTTTTTTTTTTTTTTTAGAAAATCATGTAATGTATTGGTTGAGAACATAGACTCCAGGCCTACTGCTGACTAGTTGGGTCATCTTACATGAGTCTGTACAACCTCTCTCAGCCTCATTTAATTTCTTTACAAAATGGAAAAAGAGTAACCCATTCATAGGGTATCTCTAAAAATTCTACCATTTCAAACTTGATGTTTCTATAGTCACAAGAATCATGTTCCCGTGACTTTTGGTTAAAAAGACTCTTTAACACATATTCTAAAGCCTCTATTATTAGAACTCTGTGCTCCTGGGACATTAATAGATAGAATGGGATAAACAGTCCAGAGATAGACCCAAGAGCATATGACAAAGGTCATCCTAGACAATGGGAAAAAAGACGGTTCCCTCATAAATAACGTTAGCACAATATAGGAAAACATAACATTGGGTCCATCGCTCATATTTCACAACAAGATAAATTCCAAATGTGATCCAAATGTAAAATATGAAACCCTGGAAGAAAACATAAGGGAATTTACTTTATAAGCTGGGAGTGGGAAACCATTCCTAACTCAAAATCCAGAACCTACAGGGAAAACAACAAGCACATAAAAATAAATTCGACTGCATAAAAATGAGTAATAATCTAAAATTTTCACATAAAAAAGAAAACCACCACTGTAAACAAAAGAAATATAGTGTGTGGGGGGGAGAATGCAACATGTCATGAAGGGCTAGTAATCCTAATATATAAGAAACTTCTAGAAACTAAGATCAATAACCTAATATGGACAAAAGATGAACAGTTCATAGAAAAAGAAATGCAAATGGTCCTCCGTGTAAGAACGGATGCTCAACCCTGCTAATGGTAAGCAAAATACAAATTAAAACAAGAGATCCATTTTGCACCTTTCAAATTAGCAAAACCTCTGAAAGTTTGACAATATACTCTGTTGGTAAGACTGACTAAATGGGCCGTGTCATATATTATTGTTGGGAACACAAATGGTTCAACCCCAGTGGAGGAGAACTTGGCAATATCTAGCAATATTACACAGGCATTTACTTTCTAACCCAACAGTTCCTCTTATAACAACCAACAAGTCCTGAGGGTACTGGTAAAAAAAACATACATGCGATGATATATATATACAAGACTATTCATTACAACACTAACAATAGCAAAGGACTAAAAATAACTCAAATGCCCATCAACAAGGGACTGTTTAAAGAAACTGTAACACAGCCCCACACTAGAGCTACCAAAGGTATGAGACAGATCTCTATATACTGCTAAGGAGCGATCTCTAGCATACAGCAATAAAGGGAAAAAAGCAAAGTATAAAGGAGTGTGTACTGCATGTTACTATTTGGTTAAGAAAGGGAAGAATATATGCTATATAAACACAATTTACTTGTATATTCAAAAGAAGTTAAGGAAGGACAAACCGAAACTAATAAAAAGGGCGAAAACCCAATTATTTACCAAGAAAGGGTTAAAACAGGAAGGAAGGGATGTAGAGAAAAGTGAGAGCTCTCCCACTATACTTCATTTCATAGTTTTGATTTTAGCAAATCATGTCAACGTTTTACAAAATTAAAAAATATAAATAAGGAGACAAAACAAAAGCAACCTCTAAAATTCAAAATCAAACTAAAAATTCAAATCAAAATAAATGAATCGAATTGTATTAGAAAATTAAGCGGCATGACCACACAGAAAATAACACTTTCTGGTCTTTTAGCATTCTACATTCGATATATTGGGTTCTAACAAGGTTGCTATTTTAAAAACACCATATTTTCCTCTTTCAAAAAGCATGTATTTCCTAACTCTGTCTCCTGAAAATGTCTAGAAGTAATGGCATCCCAGTAGGAATGGGTATTCAAAACCTTAGAAAGACTATTTTCAATGTACGTTCATGAACAGTCTGAGATAATCACTAAGAAAGTGGATTTATGCCTTCCCCTAATTCAGGAAACAGATGTTGACATTTTATGTAAACTGTTACATGAATACAGAGTAGTACTGATCTGTGCCAAATTTTGCAGGTCTAAGGTGAAATTAGAAAAATAAGGACAACTAATACACACACACACACACACACACACACACACACCCGCATGTGCGTCTGGTTGTTATTCTCCATTTGCCTCCAACCCAGCTCCAATCTCCCCCTCCTCTGCCCTGGCGTGCCCAGGAGGAGAAGCCTGGAGCGTTGCAACGCCTCGGCTTCCTTCAGCCTCTCTTCTCATTGAATGCGGCCAATAGAGTCAGGGACAGGAGACGAGATGGAGGAGATGAGGGATATAGAGGCATTTCTTCCCCACACCCTCCCTTCCTTGGTGTCCTATCTCTAATAGTAGCTTCATCCTGCCAACTCTGACTCCCTTTAGTAGCCCCTCCTCCACAATTCTAGTTCTGCATGGGCTTCAGCCCAAAAGGTGGTCTTGACTTCTTGAATCTCTGGGTGCCCCACTGTCTCTTGCCTATTCCCTTTACCAGGCCCACAGCTCTGTAAATCATCTCTTTATGTGTCAACAAGCGGGTGACTGTGTTCCCTGCTGCACTCTGACCAACATGTGAACACATATACATACACATGCACACACAAACACACATACATGCATGCACACACATACAAACGTGCACATGTATATACACACGCACACATGTGCATGTGCACATATACACAAGCACACGTGTGTATGCATATATACATGTATATGCACACAATGCACAGATGTACATATATACACATGCACACATGCACATATATGTATACACATGTGCACACATATACATGCATGTACACACTGCATAGAAGCACACATACGTATGTGCACATATACACACATAAACATAAACAAGCACACATAAATGCACACATAGCTATACCTATATATCTGTATATATACATCCATATACTTCTATATTCATATATACAGAAATATATGCATATGTATATATACAAACAAATACATATGTATACATATGAACATATGTGTGTCTGTGCAAGGCTGGCAATAAACCTTACTACAACTTTATGTGAAAATACACTTTTTTAGAAGGGAAAATAGAGCAGGTAATGGTCTCCTAACTAGGTTCCCAAATTTGTTATGGCTCCAAATCAAATGTCTCAACACCGTATGACAGAGCAAAAGCCACAAACACAGAGAAGCGACAGGATCAGAGGAAGGGCGCGTGCACCTGGCGAGCAGGCACGCAGGAGCCGCACCTCCGCTCTGCACTGGCTGGGCCGTGACTCTGCCCGGAATTAAACGATTCTGCGCCTCGCTGACTCCTCCGTGCCCGACATCCCTCACATGGTTGTCGTTAGGCTCCGCATGTACTAAAGTGCTTCGGAAACATTAAAAGCACGAGAAAGATGTGTTTTATTCTATTTAACCAGGTTGTGTACAGTGATACCCCAATAAATTCACAGAGTGTCACTTTACATCCCCCTCCAAAAAGCAAGCTCATCCGTTTCAGAGCACTCAAGACTGCAAGACAGAAAAATCTAGTCTATTCCTTCTAATCAGCAGGACTGCATCGAAACCGTTATGGACAGATGGGCATTTTGTTCTATTTCTGAAGACCTCCAGGGAAGGAGATTCTACAAACTGCCTTGGCAGCTGATGTGCTAGCGCAATGCAGGATAACTTGCAAATATAGTCAGAGTTGGGGGGAGCCCAGCATGCGGCCCGGCATGTGTGTGCGCTCGCAGAGCACTGGCACACAGCGAAGGAACCTTCCGAAAATTCCAGCCATCCCTTTGATTACTCCTCTTCCTTTTCATTATAATTGGTCCTTAAGAAATCAAGTAAATTAAGTGGAAGAGGGGGAGAAGATGTTGTGCTCTTAAGGCAGATTCTGAATAATATAAAATGAAATGATGACAACCACACAGAGATAGAATACTTCATGCAGAAATAATAGGAAGCGAAGGTGGGAGAAGCATTTTTTCCCTCACAACACATAGTAGGTGCACAATAAACATCTGTTCAATGAATGCATTCTGAAAAGTATGATCTGCCTCTTATCCATAGGAATAACAAATGTTTTCTTGATCTGCTATTTGGAAGTGACCACAACACAGCTGAATTAATGTTAAAGGCAGTCAAGTTTGCATGTCATCCTTTCACGTGGGTACGGGCTCCAAGAACCTGTTTTCTGGCAACATAGGTAGACCTTGGATGTGGTTCCAGGCCTTAGAGCTCCTCACATCCAGGAACCCAGCAAGAATAAAAGGAGGGGGCACATGGAAGATGAAATCCAGCCTACACTTGATTATCTAGCCCTTTTCTAATGCCTCTGAGCACCTTTTCTATTCCAATTCTGCACAAAGACACTCTGGAAGCTTTCAGAAGCTTTACTGGGCCCACCTCTACATCACCAGGATTTGAAGAGTTCTCTGCCAATACAGACCAATTTTTGGACACTGAATAGCAAATCCAAAATCACTCTAAATTAGTGATGGTCAGTTAGGGCCATTTTGGTCCAGGGGATATTTGGCAAAATCTGGAGACATTTTTGAGTGTCATGGCTAAAGGTTCTTATTGGCATTTAGTGAGTAGGGGCCAGGGATGCTGTTAAACCTCCGATGATGCACAGGACGGCAGCCCACAGCAAAGCATTATCTGGCCCAGGATGCCAGTGATGCCAGGACTGAGAAGCCCTGTGCTAGAGCCAAACCCTTTCTACAGTGTCTTCTGAGACCACAAAAGTTCTACCTGTGATAACCTGTCTGCTTTGGTGTCCATACCTCAACTTACCGATGCAACTTACCAATGCAATAGGTATTTATTGACTGTCTGTAGCTCTCTACCGTGCATGTGAGGGGAAAAAAAAAAAAAAAAAAAAAAAACCTTACAAGCTATTTGGAAAAGAGTGTAAAATAGAGGATATCTTGTTGAAAAAAACAAAACAAAACCCAGAAGGTAGCCAGGCACATAACTTCATGTAGTGTTTTTGTCATTTCTGATGAAATGAGTGAGAACGTGGATGGATAGGGCCTCCTGGGATAAGTCTAAGTCTTTTTAAAAGGTGACAGACATGAAATCGAGGGAGAGGGTGGAGGCAGATTGGCTTGGTATGAGCTCTGGACTGCTGTGGAGCTTCCGCCATAGAAAGAGATTATAGATGGAGGTTCAGTCCCAGGTCATCCCAGAAGAGCTTACTTAACCATAATCCAGCTGAGGCAATAAAACTATAGGAGTCCCAGGGTACGAGAGCCCTGAGTTTAGTAACTTACAAGAAAGAAGGACAAAGAGATTATCTGTCCCCTCCCTGCTTCCCCCCCCCATCTTCAGCCTCCCAAACCCTCCTCCTACCTTTCTTAGGGGGTACAAGTAATCCTAGAAAACTTTTAACCCGTTCTTTTTTTTAATTTAAAAGTAATGTTCATAGAAATTCAAAATATACCCCCAGAAAAAAATATGCTACCTCAGACCCAAGTCCCCAGGTACCTTCCCTAGAGACAGCCAACATCACTGTTAAATACATTTCTTCCAGAAATAAATACACTCTGCATACACTCCAACATACACGTACGTGTGTGCATACGTAACCTTTCAAATGATATGTAGAAATGGGAGCATACTATGCATTCTACACTGCACTTTCTTTTTACCCACAGGTCTATTTTGTTTCTTTGTAGAATAAAGAATATTCATTCTACAGGCTGCAGAACATTCCATTGTGTGGATGTACAACTTGTATCAACATTAGGATTGCTCCTAGGAACATTTTGAAGAAGCAAGTTCATCCTTCCCCTCTTACCACCTAGCATCCCAACGGCCCAAACTCTGCATCTTCTCTCTCTACTGGTTCTGCTCTAACCATCTCCTTTCCCAAAGGTCCACCCTCCAAAATCATGGGCTTCCTTGTTCCACCAAACAAATGCCCTTCTTTCAGAGTGGCTGGCCTGACTTACCTTATTTTAAAGAAAGCAACTGATGCACACTACTTATTAAATGACTTAACTGGCACTTCCTTAACCGTCACATTTAGATTAGAAAGGAGATGCTTGTTAACTAAGTTGAAACCATTATTGGAATTCCAGAGAGAACAATAAAAAAAATAAAATTTTTTAAAGGTAGAATAGAAGCTATCAAGAATGCACAATTTCGGGCTGGGGGCCAGCCGCATAGGCTATTGTCTGATGTTAAAAAATCTAGGCACAGAGAGCTTCACCTAACTGATGATATTTTTGCCAGTTTCTTGGTTTCCTCGGGCTAAAAGTCCAATTATGCTTCAAAAGCTCTGAGATTTTTTACAATACTCTTATTCAGTAGGGACTCTGGAAGAAGCAGGCCAGCTGGCCATAGGTACAGGTCATTCGCAAACGGGTGTCCATAACATAAGGACCCGCCATTCGGCGACTCACCACCAGTATATTGAGAAAGAGCAGAAAAGAACATTTTGTTTAACCAAACTCTCCATTATGCCTCTTATGAAATCCTATACACCATATAAAAATACCAATATCTCTTCATCAGATGCACAAAAAAAAAAAAAAATGCCTGAGTGGCTACTGGCTTCTTTTGCTACATTACAGACAGAAATAACAGTTCCCCTTTCACCAGGAGCAGGATGGATGCAGATTCATTTCTGAAATTATATCCTGTTTGGAGACAGACCCGAAGTAGATGCTGAGCTAACATGGCAACACGGCGCTCTAGGCATGTTTATATTACTGGGATTCTTTTGCTATCCTTTATGAAATATGACTAATTTTTCTAAGGGGGCTTGAGCAAACTTGTGATCTGATTATATGAAATTCTGTTTCTTTTACAGTTCCTGATTTTTTTTCCTTTTTTTAGTTTCCCATTGTAAGCTTTGGCTCATAAACCGTGTGCCAGATGCTCTGCCTATATACCTATATGAAAATGATCCACAGTTTGTCCCAAGGTTACTGAGCATGAGAGATCATATTCCAGGGATTTCTATCACATTCTATTCCTCAGGGGCATATTACTATAGGACTTAAGCTCCAAGAAAGAAATCTGTCCCTCATTAGCTGGAGTAGCCAGGGAGGGATTTGAGTTGGATTCATGTGAGCCAAGCGGGTACCTGGGCACCGTGTGTGATCTTGCATTCAGCCAGGGCCGGTCGCCTTGTTGCCGACTGTGCATGCGTTTGGAGAATAATGCTGAATAAGCTTTGCTAACGGTATTCAGGGGCAAAGAATGCAAATGGAGAGTAAACACAGGTCGGTTTCAATTTCTAAATAAAAGAGAAACACAACCTATGAATATTCCTGTCAACTAAGCACACGCTCTCAGCTAAGACCTAAAACTGCACAGATGAACTGCACACAAACGATCCTCTCCCGAAAGAGATCACAGATGAGCGGGGAGGGAAAAAAATCAGCAAATGATCAAAACTGAATGGAAGCAAGAAGAAAACTTAGAAATCTCGAGGGTCTGAAGTAGGCGGTGGTAGAAAGAAAGGCTGAGAGATTGGAGAGATTGGGAGAGCAGATTCAACGTGACTGGTGACTGTACCGGGGGTGGCGGAAGCCCAGGGGTTAAGCCTGACTGAGGTGTCTACTCTGTCACCTGGGTTTCTGGTGATGACACAAATAAGACGGGGAAACGAGGATGAGTAAAAGGAATGGATAATGACTTCAAGTCTGAAATGTGCTGACCTTCTGATGCTCACGGAACATCGCGGTAGATTGTAAACTTTAGCCCTTTAAAATTTATATTAACTTCACATTATTCCTATGAAAATAAATAGATCTTTTCTTCACAGGGATTCATGAAAGCTTAACAATCTTAAGACAGAAGGATGGTGTCATCAGACAGGGAAGAAGTTCAGAGCTGCATTTGGTGCCAGCAGATCCATTCCACGGAGCAAGCGGTGGTCACTATTAGCAGTAAATGCGAAACATGAAAGAGTTGACTGCTAGTCCACAAGCTCGGGGACAGGAAGGGTCCTGACTATAAACTGTGCATCCTCAATTTAATCGTAGCGAAGTCAGTAACAGTACATTAAAACCGTGCTCTGAGAGTCATAATTTCAACTATTTGAGTTAAAAACCAAAACCTGTCTTTTAAGTGTCTGGGTAAATATCCTTTGCTAGTGTAAACACAAAATAAAGGAATGCACAGAATGACTTCCGCGTGGCCTATAGCATAGGGTCCGGGGAATGGCCTGCAGGCAGCCAGAGGGCCAGGGTTCAAACCCCAGTTTTGCAGCCCTGAGACTCTAAAGCAAGTAAAATAAACTCTCTGAGGCCATCTTTCCTAAACCGTCTCTGCTCCTTATGGTGAGAAATGACTTACTCTTAGATAGGCATGACTCTAAGAGAGTGTTGCCCAGCAGAAATATGATGTGAGCCACATATTACATTTAATGCTGCTAGTAGCTACTTTTAAAAACAAAAGTCTTTTTTAATCTAATTAATTTAATCATGTATTTTTAACTCAATAGATCCAAATTATCACTCCAACATGTGAATATCTCATTCATATAAAATTATTAATGAGATTGTTTATATATTTTTTTAGCTAAGTCTCTGAAATCAGTGTTCACTTCACATTTATGGTACATCTCAATCCAGACTCTAACTGTTATTGGAAATACTTCATATAGTTGAACAAGTAGATTCACATGTCTAAGTTGTCCCAAACGTAGTAAAATTTTTCCAGTAACTGAATTGAGTATCAATTGTTATATTTGAATGAAGTAAAATTAAATGTTCTATTCCTCACTTCCACGAGCCACATCTCAAGTGCTCAACAGCCACGTGTGGCCAGTGGCTACCATGCTGAGCAGCCCAGGACTGAGGTCACAGACTCACTCTGGTCCAGGCGATGCTGTCGCTTGCCGACACCCCCAAGAGCACATGCACATCTATGGGATGGATAACCGAGTTGAGACTGGAGTGATGGAGAACAATTCTTAAGCACTGAGAAAAAAGGAGTCTGGAGAAAGGCAGTGGAAACACAGAGCCCACAAACAGGGAAAATAGGAAGGAGAAGCAATCTCTCCCCTCCCCCTACCTGTAACTGAAGACAGACTTTCTGCTTTCCCTCCTCATCCAGTGGAAATATTACCGGATCCTTCCAAAGGCCAACCTGGTCCTTGTGCTTTGAATTCCATCCCCTCCCGTCCACCCTTCTTAGAACTTTCCTCCTGCTGTAATCCCTCTCTCTCCTCTATCACCAGTTTCTCCTACTCTGCTGGATCCATTCCATCAATGCTAATTCAAACATACTTCAGTAGCTCCCATATTAAAAAACAAACAACCAAAAAGCTAATAAATGCAACAACGAAAATGTTTTGACCTTAAATTACCTCCACCTTCAGTTCTACTTCTCTTTGCCCTTCACACCAACGCTTCTTGTACAACTTACCACTATTCACTATTTCCAATTCATCACCTCCTCCCTTGGTTTCTGTTTCCAAATTCACCTTAATCTCCTGTCATCTCACAAGAACCACCTCTTCTCATTCCTCCTCTTCTACCAGAACTCTAAAAGTCAGAGAGCTTCAGGCTGAGGCAGGAGGATCACTTGAGCCCAGGAGTTTGAGGCTGCTGTGAGCTAGGCTGACGCCACGGCACTCTAGCCCGAGCAACAGAGCGAGACTCGGTCTCGATTAAAAAAAAGAGAGCTTCAGGCTTGGGCCTGGGCCCCCTTCTCCTCTCTATCTAAAATTTCTCCCTAGGGGATCTCATCTCATTCCAGGGTTTGAAATACCAGCTAAGTACTGATGATGCTCAAATTTATACCTTCTTCCCTGCCCTCTCCTCTGAGTTTCACACCTGTAGGGAGAACAGCTTTTTGTCCATCTCCACTTGGATGTCCCATATCCAACCAAAATGGAATGTCTCCTTCTCACCTCCTCCTTCTCTGGCTTCCTCATCTAAATTAAATGGCCACACCAGTCACTCATTTTGTCAGAAACAAAACTCTACAAGACATCCTTATTTTCTCCACCCCTGGGCTATAAACATTTCATCCTTTGGCATGTTTTATTGGCTCTACATCCAAAGCAAAACCTGAATTTCTCTTTTCTCCATTCCTGTGGCCACCAGCTTAGTCCAAACCACCATGTTTCACCTGTCTCCCATAATCATTCTCTGTGTACATTCTTGCTCCCTAGAATCCATTTTTCCCAGACACCGGCTACGGTAATTTTTTTGAAAATGGTAACCAAATGGTGCCACACCTCCATTCAAAACTTTCAGTGGCTTCCATCACAGTTACAGCAAAATCTCAACTCTTTCTTGTGGCCCTGACTAGCTGCTCCTGCTCCATCCTATACCATTGCCCCCTTTGCTCAGTCCAGCCTTCTCTCCATGTCTACAACATGCCAAACTCCTTCTTACTGCAGGACTTTCACACTTGCTACCCCTTCTGCTTTGAGCCTAAATGGATGGCTTCTGCTTAGAAGAGAACCAGGTAAATAGCAATGAGGGAGACAAAATCTCCTTTACAAATGAGTCTGAGCCTCCTCCAATACACAGGAGCATATGCAATCCAGGACCCTAATTCTATACCATAGGGTTTTCCCAGACTGAGGCTAACTGGAAAACATTCAAAGCAGGCAATGGCATATGCCCATTGGAGATCTGGAACATTTTAACCAATCCATGTCTGTTCCATGGTCAATCACAGTCTTACCCTCCACGTATAAAACACAGAAATACAAACCCTACAACTTCATCCCCGTCAATCATGGAAAATGAGAACCATTTGCACTTTGAGAAAAGACAGTACAACTCTGAGCAAGCAATTCCTTTCCAATTCACACCTCAGTCATTCATAATTTTCTCAACCTTTCCTTTCTCATAAGAAAAAAAAAATGAAAACTCTGCCATTTCGGCTCACAATAAACTAACCAAAATTTCACTGGGAATATGTTGTTTATGACAAAGACACACCATAATTCTCAGTCCGTTCCAAACAGCTGGTAGATGTTAAATTTCTTGGCAATGGGATGAAAAAAAAATAAGAAAAAGAAAGAAATCTCTAGCACATCTTTAAACTGCAAAACTGATATTTCAGAGTCAAGCTGTGTTTATTCTTGGCCTACCTTGAACTGTCAACACAGGGGATTGGAAACTTACCAGTATACAAATGAGTTTATAAATTAAGAGAAATCAAAAGAGAACAAAAATTATTTCATTACTAACAGTATTTTCCAGTATATTAGAATAAGTGCTTTTTGTGAAAACCGCTATACATTCTAAAATACTGTTTTCTAAAAATCCTATCACTGATTAAAGGAGCTTCTGTAGACTTGTCATTCACACCTAATGCATGCAGTTAAATAAAACCATTTATTTGTCAGTATTAACGGTGGTGCTATGTCTCTGCATGTCTTTTCTAGTCAAGGAAATTTTGTCGAAAGGACAAAAGTTGAAAACTGTAACCTCAGCAGTCACTAACTTTGGGGACTTATCCCCTGGTACAAATGTTCATGAATATGCATATTTTTATCACATATTCAGACAGATGCCCTTGCATTGATTTAAATACTTGCATAAATATTAATGTGTACAAATGCTTGCATGCAGAAAACCCATTTATGAAATATCCAATTGCATAAATTAGGAACATTAGATACTAACTGCATTAACACTTCATAAAATACATGCACAAGTTTGCATGACAAAAAAAAGCCACAATCCATTGGCAGGAGCCAGATTCTCTCAATGTGTTTGCTATTCTATAGGCATAAACTGGGGATTTCCACAAACTATTTCAAGCCTTTAGATTACTTATAGTTCACTATTTACATGGTTCTCTCCTGGCCTGAAAATTAAGCTCTTTTTTAGAGTAAATTTATAAATTGTTACCCATGACTCTGAAAGGAAGTGTCAATTTTTTGAGTCACCAAAAGACATGAAGAATTAGCTTTTTCACAAAGGATATGACTCCAAAGTAATTTTCATAAACCATCACCCTCAAACCTTACCTGTACACCATTATATGTCTGACTTATTCTTAGGAGTGGCAAGGAAGTGTAAACTTCAAACAGTTACAGAAGAAAATGTAATAAAGCCCCACACTTTATTTAGTAGATCTGAATACAACACAACTGGCAGTTCACTCTTATCCTAGACTCAATTCTAGTTTTCAAATGGGGACAAGCCACCCTTCTTAGCTTGGGGCAATGAGTGTTTAGGAAGTCACCTCCTTGTGACCATTCAACGTTTCTTAGGTCAGTGTGTGGCCAGCTGGGTATGTTAGCAGTTTCATCTTGACATTTGTGCTTTTTATAAAAGTACAGATTGACTTTTAAATATGTTTTCATTAACTTCAAAATTTTTAAAAAACTCTGAGTTTTACACTTGAACTTTTGGTGCCCTATTTACGATATTATTGCAAGGTCTCGCTGCCCACTTCCAACTGGACGTTAATCTCATCTGTGACTGAGTCAGACTGAAAAGACAGGTCTGTGGTCAAAACAAAAAGGAAAGAAGAAGAGCTCTCAACCCAAAGAATCACTTCTACTGTAGAGAGAGCCTACTTCTCCCTGAAACTCAAATTTAGCTCTTACGAGAACATGGCATCTCAGAGGCTGGAAGGACACACAAAGCATTTGGTGCCATTTCTCCCTAGTGTAAAAGATTGTACTTTTTGATAAAAGGGTGCATAGCAGGGACTAACTACTGTGTACCAACTGGTGCTTTCTGTTGTCCTCCTCAGCATACTGCTACTCCACATTTCCAGTGCCCTGTGGTGAAGTGAACCCACAAAACCGAATTCTGGTCCAATTGCACAGCAGAGACACTAAACAGAAGGGGCCTGGATCCCTGGATGACTGCATGGAGTTGAGCCCTTTCCCCTGCTTCTCTGCTACCAACCTGCATTGGCCTGTGATGTGAGACAGAAATAAACCTTTACTGTGCTTAGATCTGAAAATTATTTATTTCAGCAGTTACCCTCCTGATGCATACAAGGTGCAACCGTAGCACAAACAATGCACCTAATATTTCATTAACAGACAAATCTTCAAGACATCACAACATATCTCTGTCAGGAGCAAGATGGAGGGAGAAGAGATCTAGGAGTGTGGCAAGACAGATTAGAGCCTCCTAAGAGCTTTGAGTAGAAATTAACCTGGAAACATTAATAAACTTACATGCTGTGCAACCGTGAAACAAAGTGCCACACAATTTTATGTATTCGTTAAAACACTTACTGAATGCTAATACATGTCAGGCACTAAGTCTGGTGCTGGGGTTAAATATACGACTGGCCACATTCCCTGAGCTCAGGAAACCACAGTCGTAGCTGGTTGAAAGGGGAGAAAACTCAATCAGTCCTTCCACACGGTGTGGTGGGTGTTATGAAAGTTGTCCTGGGAAGCATCCACCACCTCCTCTCAAATGTGGATTTTGTGTAATATACAACACGGGTATCCATAATGAAGATCACAAAACAGATTCATTTCTGCATGAAAAATAACAGGAATTTTGAATCTGCCCAAGACTGTGCTAAATATGACAAATGGTGACTATAAGCCTGTAAGTCATGTTAATATCAAGTAACGCTACCCACAATTATCGGCATCTCCTTATTGACGTCACTAAGCGCTGCATGGAAGAACACAGATAGCAAAGAACTCAGGACCCCCCCAAGAGCAAGCCCACCCAGGTCGTGTGCCCTAAAAGATCTACATCACGTAGAAATCACACAGACACTGGCAGATCTCCTCCTTCATAAGAATACTACATGATCAAAGACTGAACCTGGAATCTGTGCCTTCTAATGAAAAAGAAACAGAACTAAAATGTTATTTGTTACCCTTTTCAATGAAAATACAGAATTCCAACAGAAATACAGGTTTTTCTCCATCCCATCCTAAATAATCCTGATGTTTATCACAGTGCTTGCAAGGAAGCAAAACATCATTAGGGAACTCTCTAAAAATCTTAGGGTCCTGAGCCCAAATTGGGAAACAATTCATTTGCAGATTAATAATAATAATATGTAATAAGCTGCATTAATAATAAGAATTTTTTTTCAACGTGACTATGTGAGAAATATTAGGTCAGTATCCTTAAAAGGACCAACTTCTATTCTCTTCCATGAAAATTCTATAGTGGACACTAGCTCCCTGGAAAATTCTGCAACATTGTTTAATGAATATATTTTATACAAAATTGTGAGTGACGGTGATCAAAATAATGTTGCTTCCAGGAAATCCAAATAAATGAAATGAAATAAATGGCTGCAAATGGTAATAAATTTGAAGGCTGCAAATACTGCTGCTCCTTCTACAAACACAAAATAAAATGACTCTTTAATGCCTTTTCATGCCCAAATACTTCCTCAATTCTCAGTTTATTACATAAAAATAACAAAACTCTCAGTTATTAAGCACTATGCCAAGTCTTTTACTTATATTCTAAGAGCTAATATTTAATTCTCATAAAAACCTTGCAAGTGCAGTATTTTCATTTCCATTTTACAGATGTGGAAACTTAGACACAATAAAGTGAATGAAGCAGAACTGCTTTATTACTTTAGTTTGCAGGGTTAAAAAAAAAAAAGCAATAAAAGAGATGCTGGCATTAGAACCCAGGTCTTATCTGCCTCAAAAATCAGCTCTTTATGCCCAATAGTCTGCTGAGACTAGAACCTAAAGAATGGTGGAGAAGAATAATGAAATTGGTATAAGCAGGATTCCAGCTCAGTCTACTTGTCACTACGGCCATGTCTTTTCTGTCCAGAATCACATAGTTACTCATGTCTGTTCCCCACTTTCTTTTACAGTTCGATCTGGCTTAAGAGCAAGAATTAAGTGAGAGCTTGAATCTAACGGACGGCTTCTCCTCTAGTCTACAAACATTCCAAAAAGCAGAAAGCCAGCTGCCTCTTCCTTGGCAAGTTCCCATTGAATCCAAATAAATAATGCAGTGTTTTCTGTGTTTTAATTTTCTTTAGGATTACTGCTAATTATGGTTTAAGTTCTGCCCGCTCTAATTATTGCCTATCCCGTCCTTCAAAATGACCTTGGAATCTAATATCCCACAGACTTGAACATTCTCCCACCACCTTAGGAATAGGGTTAGGTAGCTTCTTTTTCAGCACCATAAATAGGAGCTCATCTCGAATATTCTTCAACAGAACAAAACTGCAAATAAGAAGAAAACTGGACCTTTCATAAAAAAATCCCACTTTTTTTTTTTTATTTGCCTGGTATCAATCTCCATTTCAAAGCATAACATTTTGGGAGCCTCAGGAATAATTACCACCACTTTGCTTTCAATGCGTGATCTGGACAGATTGAAAAGCGCACCTGCCAAGCTCAGCCCAATGACATACGCTCAGCTTTCTCCTCCCCTACACCAGGGCACACTGCATTTCCCTGATTCTCCCAAACCAGACTACACTGCTTTTCCCGTGTTTCTCAATTACATTTTAATAAAATTGTTAAAGGCCCAGAAGGAAAGCCAATCATCCCTTGCTGTACCTGTCTCCATAGAGAGGGCTCAATTTCATATTTTTATTTAACAGGGCCTTTCTTCTGAGTCACGCAAAGGGTTTTTCCATCATGCCTTCATTGATCCTCCCAACTTAAAATAAGCATCAAATATTATCATTCCCATTTGAGATGCAGGAGGAAAGGGGCACAGTGATTGAGATATAATGCTCTGCTGAAATAGGTTACTTCAAACGTTGAAAGAGCCTTACGAATTTATCATATAATCCACATGCCGCAGGAAGTTATTTCTTGTTTCTTACCCACGTGTCTTGCTACAATGCAAAGCTAACTTCCTTCGCTTTCAACTAGGATCAAGTCCCCAATTCCTTACACACATAAACCTAAGTCCTTCAAAACTATTCAATTACTAGGATTTTGTTCCTCTGCATTCTGATTTTAGGAATCAAAGGTAAATAATCTCAAACAGGCATCCTGGGAAGATGCCCCAAAAATGATATTTCCAGACAGTGTCCTGAGGACAACAGGAACCCAGGGCCATCTCTTGGACCATCTATATCCTCTATAATGACCTTTGCTGATCAATGTCTCTGATCTCTGGCCTGTTTAACCGCAAGAGGCCGTTAAGTTTTTGAGTCAAAGTTAGTGGCCCTACAGTTTGTCATCTAACCTTCAGAAACACAGTCAATAAACATGACAAAGGTTTAGGCTTAACCTGTATTTAAACATAATAATAGGTTCACCAGAACACCCCACATTGCAGACATTTTAGCTAATTGAGATTTTTCTCTCCATATTTGTATGAGAACCAATGTAGCATTTGCACGCAATGCTAAAGGCATGCATATTTATACGGGTTTGCACTCTCTCAGACCTGCCAACCTGATATTGTGTCGCGGACTGGCTACCCCAGGCTCGTATTACAGTTGGGGCGTGAGCACACCAGTGCCTAGGTACACACCATACAGACACCTTTGTGCAACGTTTGTCATTCAATTTTAAACCAATGCAGTAAAACTGCCTAAGTTCTTAATTGGGCATTGCTTATACATACAGAGATGCAAGAAATAGTGATTCTTTTTTCCTTTTATTCTCCAAAAGCAGACACCCAGAAATACTGGTGCTAGAATCCTCCCAGGCACAACAGCCAGACAGACGTAAGGGCCTCAAGGTCCCGTGGTGACAATGACAGTGAAATCTAACCCACATCAGGGCCAAGTTGACCAAAGGACTAGATAATCCACACCCAACATTTAAACCAAAAAAAAAGATCCTAAAATCTACGGTCAAGTAGAAAATATATTCTAGTTACTATTCAAAATCTGCAGGACCAAATTAATCTCTGCAGCCCATCAAACACACCACACGGTCTCATTCTTGACTCCTGGTGTATGTGGTTCCCCTACGTGGGAAGTCTTTTGCCACCCACCACTCATATTCACTCAGCACTTCCTCGTTTACCTCTACATGATTCATTCTTAGAAACTCTTCTCACGGCACCTTCGTCTATAAACCATCTGTGACCGCCACCAAATCTCAGCTGGGCTCAGGTATCTTACTCCGTCCTCCGCAAACCCCCGTAATCTCATCTCACTTCTAACATTTACCAGGCTGTGCTCTGTGTTCTGGATTGAGAACTGTGCTTAGATCTCATATCTTCAATACCAAGCACAGGGGAGGTACCTTCAGACAAGGGTGGAACAGTAAAGGTAAGTATATTCTGAAGGGGAACAAGCATTAAACCTTCACATCAAGCATCACATGAATAAACCTTATGGGAAAGTCTGGGAGAATGCAAAGCCTTCTTGTATCCCAGCACATAAAGCAACATTTGAATGGGAGATTCTATTTGGGGGTGATAAAGCTCCGTTCTTAGTATTAAGAAATTCAAAACTTCTAAATTCATTGCTAATACTCACTCTGCAGCCTTCAAAACACCATTTAAGAATAAATTAACTTCTGCACCAACAGAAAGAGACTAAAATCTTGGACATTTGTACCACATGGTACAAGGACTCCAGATATACCACAAAAGCAACACTCCCAAACTTCTGGTGCAGAGGGAAAACCCTGCATGTTGAAATCAGCAATAAGAAAAAAAAACAAACAAACAAACAAAAAAAAAAACCTGGACTCAAATAAATCCCAGCTCTGTTCTTCACTGGTTATATGCAATTAGGTAATTTATGTATCCTCGCTGAGCACGAATTTCCTCATCTGTGATGTGAGGATTATGACAAGTATTTCTAGGGCTTACTGAGGAAAACAAATGAAATAACAAACACGAAAGATTACCCAGCACACAGTGAGCCCTTCAGGAAAGTTCGTTCCTAACCCCTTCCTCTATTCAGGGGGTAGGTGTCATCTATGTACAAACAAGGGTGCAAATGACACAACAATTAACAGGCTCACGCTTGAGTTCTGAACAGCTGCATGACAAGGGAGGTGACGGGTGGCCCTTGCAGACTGTGTGTGCCCTAATGGTGCAAGAAGCCAGTTGTGTTTTCTCCAAAATCCATACACTGTTTCCACACGTGGGAATTGGACTTTTGTATCATCTTTTCATCTTTTCATCAGCTCACTCTGATAAATCTGTGTTTTCAAGAAGCTGTGTTCCTTGTGTTGCTGGCGGCTAGTCAAGGGCTGAGGTAGAAACCTAACAGCAACACAAGGGCTGCCAAAGGTTTTCCAAACGCTCCATTTCTTGAGCTCCATTTCTTGAGCTGGGTACAGGTGCCCATTGTACTATAATTCTTTAAGCTGGACATAGGTTTCTGTAAACTATTTTGTATGTACGAGATAGTTGACAATTTAAAAAGGGGGTATATTCTTAATATCAAAAGACTAAAATCAAGGATCCTAGGCCTGGAAATTCTGGCAGCATTTAACTAAGGATAACATTTATTTTTTTGCCCACTTGAACCGATGAATTTTGTTTGAGTCACTGATGATATTTTAGAGGGTTTATAGCTTAATACTTAGGAGTCCTTTTTTGAATGTACCTGGAAAGTCTATTTCTGAATGATCACAAATTTTGACAACGTCCACTGATGTGATTCAGAGTCGTGCATCCGTAGTTAGACAGAATGAACAATATTTGATAGCACTACAAAGTGACTACAATCAACAGTAAGTTAGGGTAGACTTTAAAATAACGAAAAGCGTGGAACTGAAATGTTCCTAACACAAAGAAACAATAAATGCCTGCGGTGATGGTTTGATGAATGCACGTTGTATGCCTGGATCAAAACATCACATGTACCCTATAACTATTATGCACCCATCATAATTAAAAGTAAATTTTTAATTAAAAAATAAATAATGGGCATGTCCCTAATCCTGGGGAAAAAAGCAAAAAACAAAACAAAACAAAAAAACAAAGAGCTCTATGTCCAAAATGAAAGGCTACCTAGACGAAAGGTCAGAACCCCTCAGTGCTAGCCCCAAGTCTTTGACTGGCAGCGCTGGGAGAGCGGTAAGCTAACTTTCAAAGCATTCCAACAACACAGACTAAGATCGGGTGGTACTTTGTCTGATACCCTCATATCTTCATTGGCTCAGGGAACAGCGAAACATGGGCTATTTTATGAGAGCACGTGGAAAGCTGTCAAATACACTGCTTCCCGCTTCTCATGCCTTATCAGAGGACAACATTTTCCTTCCAGTTTGTTTGGAGTATTTATGGCAACAAGTATAGAATACCAATTTAACTAAATATTAAACTTTTAAAGATGTGATTGTAATAGTCACCGTGACAATCTATAGAGCAATCTACAAAAGCAAAAAGAGCACTGATGAACTCAATAGTCGTTTATTACAATTGTGCTGTGCTTTGCAACATAAATCACAGTCATAGGCACTTTTGCTGAGAAATCACACACACACACACACACACACACACACACACACACATAACTGCACACACATGAGGTATCAGGAGACAAACGGATAATAATGTAGGAAGCAGATGGACAGACCGCTTCCCAAGCACACAGAGCACGTACTTCATACAAAATCGAGGTAAACGGCCCCCAAAACAGAAGAAGAACCCAACAAATGGATATACAAGTCTGCAGTCAGACAATCTAAGAAACTACTGATTATTTTCAGGTTATCTGTGTGTTCTACGCTTTTAGAGTTCAGCGTTGTTCTTGCTGATTTTCAAATTTATTTCATTTAGGAAGAAGCACCGTAATCTTTACAGAATTTAGAAACTTCAGTGGTTTTCATCTAACCCTAAAAGCAAAAATCATAATGGAATAGAGGTTAGAAGCAATGTAAATAATTTCAGCCACCTGTCCTGCCTTTTGCTAAATATTTCACACCTTTTCAACCAATAACATAAAGCCCAGGATCAGAATGCAACGTGCTAATCAGTTTACTCTAAATAACCCAGTGGTGTGGCTTATTTAATTCTATCCATGACACTAGAGCCCTTTCATTTTATGACTACAAAAAAATATGGTTTTCTCCCTTCAATAAATCAAATAAATAACGACTTGCCCTTCCCAGTACTTAGTAATTGAATGTATCAAATGCCTTATCTGGCAAAAGCTGAATGTGAAATAAAGTTACGGAAGTATTTACAATCAATGCACAGGGGTGAGCCGGAACAACTTCTGGAGAAAAATGAGACAAATAAATGGTTAACTGACAGCGTACACACACTCACGCTGGAGGACACAAAAAGGTTCACAGTAGTTGTTAAATTCATTTAGAGAAACTCACTTTATTCCTCCAACAGAGCTCTCACCAGCTAATCTGTATCAGAACCTGCAGGAGTCTTAATATTCTCAGCAGGATGAAGATTTGGGCCACACGGATGCAGCTATTCAATTTTGCAAGAGAACAATATTTGGCAGGAAAAGACCCCACAGCACCGAGGGGATGTCCCAGTGGCTTGTTGTCAGCGCAGACTGGGCCAAGAACACCAAAGGTGGCAACCCAGCGGCACTCGACATGTTTCCCTTCTCCTTTCACTGGCTCGTCACTCAAACACATGTGCACGCTCTACATATACATGGAGAACATACACGTCACATGTGCGTAGGCAGCTACTGCAGACGTGGGTCTGTCTGTAACAGGCACGATGTTTTCTCAATATTGAGCCCCATCACGAAAATCTTAAAATTCGAAAGTATCACGTCACAGGCTGGACACAGGAAAAGAGACGAAGGAACAATGGCCATAGTTTTGCTTTCAAAACCTTTAATCTTCTTAAGCATTGAAAACCAAAATAGTGAAAACATATGTGAATTTTTTAACATGCACAAATATTTAAGATATTAGCGGGGCACGGTGGCTCATGCCTGTAATCCTAGCACTCTGGGAGGCTGAGGCGGGTGGCTTGCTCAAGGTCAGGAGTTCGAAACCAGCCTGAGAAAGAGTGAGACCCCCGTCTCTACTAAAAATAGAAAGAAATTAACTGGCCAACAAAAAATATATAGAAAAAATTAGCTGGGCACGGTGGCACATGCCTGTAGTCCCAGATACTCGGGAGGCTGAGGCAGGAGGATCGCTTGAGCCCAGGAGTTTGAGGTTGCTGTGAGCTAGGCTGACGCCATGGCACTCTAGCCCAGGCAACAGAGTCAGACTCTGTCTAAAAAAAAACAAAAACAAAGATATTGATCTTTTTAATTATTCCAATATTACTAACCTAAGCAATACTCTTCTGTAATTAAACATGTTTGGTATTTTATATATAATACTATGGTTTGGTTTCATTGTGTGTTTTGTTTTGTTTTATTAAGAACCTTTAGTTCTTCATATAATCTCTCTTTATTTCTTTATTTAACTGTTAAGCAGTTTAGAGGTTTGACTTAATTTTGAGTGGTATTTTCTAGAAACCCACACTGACAGGCAAATAGGGAATAGGGAAAATGGACATAAAGAAGCAAGCTAAACTTAAAAACAAAAGTTATAGCTCCTATTAGTAAGCAAAGAGTATGAATCACTATTCAAGTCCGTGATTCCATAAAGTTCTTCAAAAACTTTTTAAAAATAGTTATGGCAAGAGTTCAATATTTTTTTTAACCTCCCAAACCTGGGTTAGTTATTCCTCTGCTATTAACACAGTGTTTCCCTGTGTTATCCCACTTAGATAATTAGACATATTATCTCCTATGTGTAGACAGTAGATGGTTGCTATAGCAATTATCTGGTGGAAGGCTGACTGCAGGCTCCAGGAGGTCAGGGGTCATGTCTATGCTATCCCTCATTATCTCTCCCAGCAAAGTGCCTGGCACATACTAAACACTTAAAAAATCTTAAGTCGATGATGAAGTTCTCAAAGGTGGCTTCCTCTAGAGAACGTTTATTTTGGATTTATAGATAGCCAAAATATGCACATTTGAAAATAATAACTGCCCCATCCACAATCTTGTCTCAACCTACATTTCAGAAATAGTATCTCTCTCTGTGCATTCACAAGCAGAGGTTGGGTGTTCCTAACCTCATCATCTTCCTCCTTCCCTCCTGCCTTTTCTGTCTCCCACACACCTTTCCATTCCACTGAGCCACTCACGCATCCTAGTAGGGACAAGAAACACATCCAGAAAAGCAGTCTCTCCCTTCTTCTGAAATCTACAGGGCAACATGATGTCCATAGCTAATGTTTAGTGAACAAACACATGTGCCTATGTAAGGTACGTGGGAAGACAACTTCTACATATATCTTATTCTTTATAGTCAAAGCATCATGTTCCAGAGGATTGAAACATCAACAAGAGATGTCGCTTGACCTCAAAGTCCTCATCCCAATGACACAACAAAAATAAATATTTTAGTCACTTTGTTTGGAAGAAACCGATGCACTCTATCAAAAATAACAAGTATTCAGAAGACTAGAATAATTGTTAAGGTTTTTCTTTTATCTCTTATTCTTTTTTCTAAACCCACACTCTTTTTTCCTAGCTTGCTTAACACAGGCAAATTCTAACACTTTGGTAATTCTAAAGGTGCAACGACACAAAGCTTAATTCAAACTGGTTAAAAGTTGACTTTGTTACAGTTACTTTTTCCACAAAAAGAAAAAAATCAATCAAAAATACGAGCAAAAAAAAAAAAAATGATCCTAACTTCCTGCTTCTTGTCCTTGGAATCAAGTAGAGTCCAGGACACTTCACAAAAGCTATAGGGTCCTTCAAACAGAAAGTTAGAGGTCTCCTTTTACAGGCAGCTTTGCATATGATTCTATGGAGAAGAAAGCTACAAAGCAGTCCTGACAACCGCGAATGAAAAGAAAGCTGCCGAAGAAAGTAGGAGGAGAAAAATAAAGTGCAATTTTCATGACATAATTCTTCTATGAACATGAAAAGCAAATTAGAGAACACAGCTGCCTATAGTAAAGAAGAGAGAGAGAGAGAAAAAGAGCGAGAAATTCTTGCTTCTAACTTCCAAATCATGAAATTTTCTTTAATTGTATAAACTTGGCTTGGATTGATTACCAACGGATTTTGAATTAAATCTCTGTACGATGTCTCCCTTGATTTGTGACTTCTAATAAGCTAAAATAACATTTGACTATTACTCTTACAAACTAAAAAAAAAAGTTTTAAACCTACTTGGAAAAATCCCACTCAAATTATAATTATGTGGCTTAATTATTAATGACAGTCACATCTGGGACTCTACAAATATATATAAGAGTTCTGGTTTTTCTTTAATATTCAGGAGGTTCTCAAAAGGTATAATCAAATCTGGAAGAAAATTCAAATTTTTTTTAAGTTTTAAATCCGTATAATGCACCGGAAATTGTGACATTTTCAAAAGAGCTAGTCTTTATTAGACTTTCTATGTGGCATAGGAATGTTTTTTTTTTCTATTGTCACCCTTCTGCCCTCCTTTTTATTCACATCTGCCTCTCTCTTTCTCTCTCTCTCTCTCTCTCTCTCCACCTGCACACACTAAAGAAAATCCACGTGAAACATAGTGAGAAGGTGGCCATCTGCAAGCCAGGGAGAGAGCCCGAACCAGCCTTGCCATACGGTCATCTGAAACTTCCCAGCCTCCAGAACTGCAAGAAAATAAATTTATGTAGCTAAGCCACCCAGTCTGTGGTATTTTGTGAGGGCAGCCCAAGAAAACTAAGACAAGCCCTATTTTATTTTTTAGATACTTAGGTTAGACACCAAAAAGAATTCCCTGGCCACGTCACACAATATTTTTAAACAGGGTCAGCCCTTGCATTTCTAATGTGATGAAATACTTAGAAACTGTATCAGAAAGCAGATGGTCCTGCTTTACTAGGTAAATATTGCTACAATCCCTCGAAGAAACTATAGAAGTCACTGAATATTTAAATAGCAGAAAGTGAAAATAGGTATTTTTCAAGCAGCACAAACAAAATGAGCGGCGAAACTGAAAGCAACTTTAAAAACTAAGGACTCTGTTGCAAAGCGGGGTTTCAAGGAAAATATTATGCAGAATTAGTCAATATTTTAAATATCATTGCCTCATTCATTTATTGAACACACCTTTCTGAGCACCAACCACATACTGAATACTGTCCTAGGCACTAGCAATTTTGCGCTGAAAGGAGAATCAGTTCCTTTTTCTACTATTGGCACATATCCTAGGGACCATTTTATTTGCCGAGACTGCAAAGTCCATGGAAAGGCAAACCTTTCTGAAAAAAAGAAAGAAACAAAAACTCTTAGGAAATGGAGAAAATAACCCCTTAAAATCATTCAGCTATTTACTGATTATATATTTATTTGCTAACTATGTAATACTTTGTGCTAGAGAATGATGGAACAGAGAAAAAAATCTGGGAGTTTTCAAGAAGAAAAGTGATGCGATCTCAAGACACAGACCTTGAAAGAGATTAGAACTCCCTGTAATAATCTCCATTACGAGAGGAAAACCACACAAGGCTAAGGGGATTCACTCATCAAAGTCAAAAGTAAAAAGGGCTATTGGCACTAACAGTCAATTCGTTTGTTTATCAAATTTGACCCTGGAGCTAGGAAGAAAAAGACACAGCCTATATCTTCGTGGAGTTCAGTCTGGAGGTTAGAAAACTCACGATGCAGCTACAGAAGCAAATTCCCAGAGCAGCAAGGGAGAGGGCAAGGTGCGGGAAGAGGAGGTAACCTTGGAGCCTGGGCGGATAGGGAGAGGTGCAAAGGGCCTTGCAGGAAGTGTGGAGTGGATGGAGCTCAGGGTGTAAGGAGGGCCACCCAGGATGGAAGTCTCAGCCAGCACTAACTCAGGGACAGCCTCACACTCCATGCAAAAGGTTTTGCATTTTTATCCTAAAGGCAGTAGGGAGCCACTGACAGATTGTAAGAGAGAGTGTGGCATGATCAGAAGTACATTTTAGGAAGACCTTGCAAGAAACCATGGGGATCTTTCGTAGTTTTTTGAAGAACCTCCATAATGATCCAGCTACCCCAAAGGAAAAGAAACCAGTAAGCCAAAGAGCCATGTGCATCCCATGTTTACTGCAGCACTATTCAAAATAACGGAATCAACATGGATATCTAACAACAGAAGGATGGATAAAGGAAATGTGGTATATATACACCATGGAATACTATTCAGCCATAAAAAAAGAATGAAATTCCATCATTCATGGCAACATGGGCAGAACAGGTTGACATTATGTTAAGTGAAATAAGCCAAGAACAGAAAGTTAAATATCACATGTTTTCACTCATAGGTGGAACTTTTTGCTTCATAGAAGCAAAAAGTGGAACAGAAGATATTAGAGGCTGGGAAAGGTGGATAGGGACAGATTTGTTAAAGGATACAAAATTACAGCTAGATGGGAGGAATAAGTTCTATTGCTCTATAGTACTGTAAGATGACTATAGTTAACAGGGATATATAGTTTCAAATAGCTGGAAGGAGGATGCTGAATGTTCCCAACACAAAGCAATGACAAATGTGGGAGACGATGGATATGCTAATTACCCTGATCTGATCACTACTCACTGTATGTATTGAAACATCACTATGTACTCCACGAATATGTGCAATTTTTATGTGTCAATTTATAAATATTTTTAATTAAATTCAAAAATTTTTTTTAAAAAAGGAAACCATACAGAATAATAACCTGAAAGGGGGCAGAGGCAACTGACAGCAGTCAAGAAACTATTCCTGCAACCCAAGCAAGGGGTAGGGAGGGCCTAAATTAAGGGACAGAAAAGGCAAAATACAAGGTATCATGCTGGGCATTCTCGCAGATACAAAAAATAAATTGAGAAAGACATGGATGATCTTCACCTTCAGGAAATTAAAGAAGACACACAGACACATGAAACGCTAATGAAAGCCAAAATGTAGACTATGACGAGTGAAATAGCACAATAGCATAAAGCACTGTAATAATTTGGAGACGAGGAAGATCGCTGTAGCTGGGTCTGAGTGTGTACCTGGGATAAAGGGGCCGGGATGTCATTTGCAGATATGAAATTGTCCTAAACAAGGGGAATGAGTCAGGCAAAAGCCCAGAACAGAGTAAGTAGGCAGGCCTAGGAGAAACAGAAGGACAGTGTTGAAGAGCAGTGAAAGATAAGGTGAAAAATAATAATTTAGGAGCAGATTGTGGAGGGTCCTTAGAGTCAGAATTAAGGGGTTTAGGAGATTAGGCTTTATCCCACTCGAACTAGAGGTCCAAGCAACGTTTTTTAGTGGGTCATAATTAGGGTCTTGATGAAAGAGATATTTTAGAAAGACTCATCTGGTGATAGTGTTTAAGATTCAATGCAAGGAGCAGAAAGAGCGTGGAAGAAGATAAGGCCAATTAGGGGCTAATGCAGTAACTCGGGCAGGATAAGGGGCCTGAGCACAGCGGAACTGAAAAGAAAGGAATGTCGGGGGAAAAAAGGATTTCACAAAAGAAGGATCTTCAGAAATTGTTTGCTGGGTCCTTCATCTCTGTTTCCAAAAAGAAGTCACATGTGTGAATTCATCTATTACGGGGGCTCTTCCCAAACCTCCCCTCTAGACAATGCCATTTTACAACCCAAACTCTTGTACTTGTCATGCACAAGTAATTACTGGTCTGGGATGTATTTGTTTCTTTAAGTGACTGTGGCTAAAAAAATTGAGGATAAAAAGAAGAGATCAGCCTTTGAAGTTCTGCCTTACATGGAAAAATAAAGCAAAACCAGGTGTAAAGGAAACCATGGATTTGGAAACAAGAAAGGACGGAGAGGTAATTTTCCGTACATTTTTGTCATGAAAGTATAAGTATTGCTTATAGAAATACTTTTCCTGAGGAGTTGTTCAGAGGATCTCATTAAATGAGGTATGTCAAAGTGTTTCAAAACGAATGAAGTATTCAGACATGTGTTAGGTATTATAAGAAAAATATATTAGTGCCCTATCACTCCCCCCCCCTTTTTTTTTTTTGATCTTTGCCTTTAAAGATAATGCTACTGACTCACAATTTCTCAAGAATGCATTGTACTTACTGGGTGAGATGAACTGGAGATAAGGTTTAGTCCACTAAAGCAACATATAGATTCACTCTGCAAAAATCCCAACCCTGGAGGGCTTAAATCCAAACTATTGACCTCATAACTAACCATCTATGTTAATCAATTCCGTTATGAGATATAACAAAAATAACATCTCATTCCCTTTTCAAAACTCCTTCATGCACTAGACTTTACTGCTCCAAATCAGAAGGTTTGATATAAATCTTTCATGAGTTATAAAATGTATGCTTCTTGTATAATAGATCAAAATTAACAAATAATCTATTTCAACGTTGCATGGCTTTCTAATTTTTTGCCTTCTCACCTTTAAAAAAAACTCTGAGGTTTGGTGAATACAAAAAGGAGAAAAAATCCTTCTATGTCAGTGGTTCAGATTCATAAAAGACCTAATTGCCTCATACACGATAATTTTGCCACCAGTTTACAATTAGCATGCATTTCTCATGCATGAGTTGACCCAATTACATAACAAATTTCACCTTTGGGGATTTCTCTCGACTGCTTGTCTTCTGTCCACCATACAACTCAATTTCACACTGTCAGCAGCCTGAACATGGTTACAGTCAGTCTCTGTCAAGATGATTTATTTAAATTACAAACAGAGACAAAATCCCTAGAGAACTGCCCCCTACCCTCATGCTTACCCTTACACTCAACCCAACTTTGAATCAAATCTTTTAATAGTCCATAGACACCACTATTCAATTATTAGGGCAATGTTTAGTTCCAATAATCTAATACTGTTGGAGCTAACTCGCAAAATCTCAGGCAACTAAATCAGCAGTCTCCATGTGCGCTTATTAATGGGCATATAATTTACGTTACATTCTAAGAAGTCAATGAAAGATTATGGAGCTGTACCCAAAGAGCTAAAAATAATTACATTTTAATATCAAATTATGGAGAGATTTTCTTTTTCTATGATGTTGGAAAAAAAGGTGTCCATCTTAGCTTTTCTTGTAAAGCAAGCAAGCATTTCTTACGAAGGGATATGCTAAAATCGAAAGTGGAACAAAAAAGGGTATTTGGGAAACAGGATAGATAACTGAAATTGAAGATGCTTACAGGGTAAGGAAGAGAACACAAAGCAGGTGAAAACACTATTGTCTGTCCACCAGTGATTTAGGAAAACAGGGTTTTAGAGATTCCCATTGAAGCCAACACACACACACACACACACACACACACAAGTGCAAAACTATTCCTTCTGTGTGTCAAGGACAGGCACAAATCCTGACAAATCAAATAATGGTACACTTACTGTTTCAGTCATTGTGTAAAATATATGATTTTTGTCATCCGGTTAGTTCTTTTCTTTCCCCTTCATATGATATTTCTCTTCCCCCTGAAAATAAATTAGAAAATAAACATCTAGTTTTTATCTATGGCACAGAGTCCAGAGAAGTCTCTCGGGATTTGACATTACCATTTTATTTCTCAATTTATCCCCAGACTGTCTGAGCTAATTGAAAGTGCAGCTGATATTTGTGTGTAAACAGGCAGAATGAAACACATCAATAATCTCCTCAAGGCTAACCCGACTCCCTCAGAGGCCTGAGATCCCGCTGCAGGTACCCCGAATGCATTACTTATAAACTTGAAGGTGGCTACCACCTGAAATTAGAAAGCACCTTCAGAATTACCCACACAGCTAGAGCTGTAATAACCATACATAAAAGATTTTTTAAATGCCCAAGCACACCATATTCCTCAATTCATATTTGTATGCTGTTCCTTAAGAACATTTTCCTAAAATACTATTAAAGAAAATGTGAAGACGTACAAGGATATTTCTGCCATTTCTGAATTTATGACCCTAAAATTTGGGAGCAGGGAGAGGGTAGATGGCAACTAAGTGGCTTAATTGTGAAAATCTGTAAGGCAGGCCTTTCAGCATTGAACACAGTGGCTGCATTCTGCTAAAGAGACACACTTTTAGCAAAACCTGGACTCCTAAGTATTATCTTCGATTAAACGATTTAGCTGGATTGCCTGACTTCGCATAAACACTGTTCCCAAGCCCAACACTCTCAATTTCGTAAGCAACCAAACTCCATCTGAATATTAATATAGTCAATGAAAATGAAGACATCTTCTGGAATTTCATGAGAAAAAAAAAAAAAGAACTTCATTTTAGAAGCCAAGTTCTCTTTCTTCCTAATCATTCCGTCAATTCTGAGATCCTGCCTCTTTTTGTGTTCTTTCTGCAGCTATACTAAGTGGGTAACCTAGCAGAAGAATTTTAAATTGCAGTATTTCATAAACCTTCCATGGTCAGTATGTTGTCAGTACAGCTACCCAAAGAAAGAAGGCAGGCTAACCACTTTCACCTCTTTCATTACACACAATTTGAAATTTAGAGTTGTATTTTATCCCACACCTCAGTAACATATGCAGAGTGAGTGGGCATTTCCAAGTGATTTCAAATCCTGGGCAAATGAACGTGAGAGTGGTTGAAAAAAACTTCATAACATTGATGCAGACACAAGCAATCAAAAATGCCCATTCATCCATAACATATTACCCCAAACACCTAGGAGGTGTCATTAAATCCACTGTTTCATGTCTTCATACTTTCTTAGTCCAAAAGGGATTAAAGGCAGCTTAGAAAGAGCCACACAATATTTACAGCTAAAATAAACTAAAACAAATAAGAGAATGATGCAAACGGGAAAAATGCAGATTGCAAAGACCCCCGATCTTAGCAAACCTACCTGTATCAACCCATGTTAAACTTAGCGCTCTAATGCAAGACTCACACATCTCGTATCCCTTATAAAATTTTCAGGATTATAATTTCCCAGCATGTCCAGCAGGAAGATTCTGGGCTATTTCCAGTCTAGACACTTTCTCACCTTCTTCCTCTCAAAACAAGACACAATCCAGGCCACTGTCAGAAAATATCTGCCTGGGTTGTGGCCAGTATTGTTCAGTGGGTTTAGATTAAAGTAATATGGAAAACTGGGCTAGCCAAAGTACCACTTTTTGGATCAACCCAAGTTTCTTAGAGAAAAAGATCCTTGAGTAATATGGAAAACCTAGTGAGGTAAGGGAAAAAGTTCATAAAGTTGTAGTCTTATAAATGAATAATAAATTCTCCAGACCTCAGAATGCTTAACAGCCTCCCTTCTTCAGGAGTAAGGTCTCTAACAGTAATATTATGAAGTCTATATATATTTTTTACTGCTATCCAAACATTAAATATGCCTCATCTTGGCTAAAAGAACTACTTATAAGGCTGCTATGTCTGTTATATCATGACATCAAAAAAGTTTTTTTAAAAAAAAAGATGTCTAAATTATATGCTTTTAAAAATCAGTGTTTTCTAAATAACAGGCTAAATCTACATCATATTTTTTATACTGATGTATAGATATCACACTGTATATGATAAATATAGATTAATACGTACCTGTGTTATAAGAGTTTTTTGCATAATTAAGAATGGATCTGCAAACGACCTCTGGTATTGAATAAAATGCATATTCCTGCTAATGATAAAGATTGGTGACATGATCAGTTCTTTTCTAATTAAATATGAATATTGACTTAATTTGAATACAAATTAAAAGGCTTACCTTTGAATTGACTGCAGTCCTTATGTTAGCTGCCACGTGGATGTCTTAAGTAGAAATGTTTAGTTCTTTTGGAAATAAAATTCTATGACAGTCAAAGATTTATAATGTAACTTTTTCATGCCATTATTTTTATTTTCGTAAAAAAAATTTTATGAAAATAATCCAACAAAAGAAATATCACTGAATGTAACTGCCAGTGGAAGATAACTCTGATTTGCATTTTGAAAAGCAAAAATAGGTTTGTGATTTAAGGAGAGAATAAAGAGGAAGAAAAATGAAAGGAGTGATCTTCAATATTCATGACGGATGGGCGGAGTGTTGGGAGGGGATACGATGAGAGACAAATGTCATGAAGCCTTAAAATTCAACTATTTTTCTTCAAAGAAAAAGTTGTCACTAATATAAACTGTCCACTTAAAGAGCAAACAATGGGTAAACCTTAGGGAATATGGCAAAAATAAAAAAGTCATGTATTTCTCCCACTTTCTAAATAAATTTTTTAAACATCAAATAGCTCTGTTTTTGAACTTTTGACAAATAAAATTTTTCTCAAATTATATAATTCTATCTGCAAATTGTTTATGTGTGTGTGTGTGTACATATAAACACATGTATGCATACATCTCATGGTGATGGCCAATACCAGTGAGTTTAAAACCATCTGCTAATTAAACAATTCCTGGAAATTAAGGTTCCATCACTTAAAACACCTAGATATACAAATTTTAGTGACTATACAAGTGACACACAAAACACAATTCTCATGAAACATGGTAGGAATTTTGCATGTTTTTTCATACTTTCATATCACCTGTGCAGTTGTTGATTTTCATTCATAATTCCTCTGGGATGCCTAACATTGAACTAATTTTTATGTGGAAAAAAATGTACATTAACACACTCCATATAATCATTTGGAACAACCATAATCACAGGTGTGAATTACAAAAACTAAAAAGAGCTGTTTATCCACCTTTAATAAGTACCGAATTAACATTTCCCAGTCCCTGACAGGCTTTGAACTTCTGTCAGTCTCCACTTTCTCTTTCCAGGAAAACATTATGTAAACTGAACAAGATGCAGCTTCCAAGTCCCAAGCAACTCCATGCATAAAAGTTTATTCCCAAAACAAGATGCAATACGTAAGTTCATCAGATATTTAAAGTATGAAATCTTACAGACACATAATTAGCGAGTATGAGATTTTTGAAGATTCCTAACCTTTCATGCAGATTCTGCAAGCTTAACCACAGCAAACAAAATAACCATCAAGTTTTTAAATTTAATCCCAAAACTCCTAGCTCAGAAAAATTCAAAGGTGAGAACCATTCAAAATGGAAGAAGAAGATAGTATGTTAGAATAGCTATGCATTGGGCTGTAGGTAACTGTGCTAAAATCATAAGGCAGGGATTAACCAGACCAAGTTGGCATATTTTCTGAGTACACGGCGTACCTTGCAAACCACCAGCAACACGCACACTTCCCAGTCACCCAGCGTCACTCTCTCACCCAGAAACGCACGGCGGGGCTATCACGCTACTGAATACACGGGCACCTACATTACTGATCTGTTCCTGAGTCCTCTTCAGTCTCTGCAGCTCGGGAGTGTCCGTAACGATGCTAAAGCCCCTCCCTTTGCTTTCTTCAAAATCTCTTTTGTACTTGACCTAACAAGAAGGGAGAAAAGAAAAGGAAAAAAGTTAACAGCGGGATCGCAAATCCCACTCGGGGTAAGCCGGGGCCAGTGAAGGGGCTAGAATTGGAAGTGATGCCCACAGTCACGCCTCTCAGCAGGAGAGTGTAGCAAGAGCCAGTAGGGCACAGCCTAGCCGGCTACCTGGTTTGTGTCGCCGCAACTCCACTTACTATTAACATTTGTGTGACTTTAAGCAAGTTACTGAACCACTCTATGCCTCAGCAGTCTCATCTGGGCGATGGCAATAACAATGATGACAATTTAATAGGTTGTAGGCATAGGATCAAGTGACTTAATGCACAAACCTGGCTGCTGGGAACAAGCAAGTAATCTGTAACAGTTATTAGCATTATCATCGTTAACAGTAGTACCACTACTCAAGAAAAAAAAAATGTGGGAAAAGAAAGCTAAACCTTCTGTTCCCACGCACTTCTTGTCCATGAAAAGGCATCATTTTGATCCTAAACTGTCCTATAGAGGAGAGAGAGAAAGTCAAAAGCTAGCCCTGTCCAAGAAGTTTTCATTCTGTTCGCAAAGGCAAAGCATATGGATACGATTACGCGACGCTATGCTGCCAAACGGCAAGTACATAAGTGCTTATGAAAATATTTATAAAATAGGCCACACCTAGAGATTACAAAGCTTCTCATATATGGCTTTGGCATGCTGTGTGTTGAGCTCCTAAGATTTTTTTTTTTTTTTCAGTACTTAAATACACTTCTTTTCTAATTACAGCTCAATGGAGCTGAATTTTACTGCTTCCTCAAAGGACTGGAACAGCTAATGCTTAATCTGACGGAGTCCTATCTCCTATTATTATCATAACAACAATAACTGTCACACCAGTTAAATATTCTGCTTGTTAAAGATGGAGGTGGTGACATCACTTTGACTATTCTCATTTTTTTTTAAACCTGAACATCAAAAAAGGTGGAAACATACCTTGAACTCATAGAATCCCCATTTTTGGATTCAAGGCTGCAAGCCTTCAATTACCATTCAAATTAGTAATTAAAATTAATTTAATTAATTTAGGTAGCTTATAAAAACATGATTCTATAAGTGTCACTTTCTGCAGAAGTTTGAAAAGTTCACTTAGTCGAGCATGGAATGACTGTTTTTGTTGAATCGCATCTGTATTTAAATACCCGATTCTCTCAAGCATCATTATCCTTGAGGCTATGGGGAGATTTTTCTTTTACCAGAAGAGCTTGAAAGAAAAAAAAAAAAAAGAAACATCTCTGAGGACAACAAATAGAAAGTTCTAGATGCTCTCATCACTTTTAGTGCAAGAATATCTAATTTTCCCCCCATATTTTCATTTAAATTTACAAAAGTACTAAAACCCTTTCCTTAAACTATTCCCATAAGGAAAAGGTCAAACAAACTGCAATATTTTTCTTCCACAGAAAACGCTGAGTGAGATTAGCCTTCTAACCCTCGGTCTCCCAGCATGTGTGAAGACAGACACATTCTCAGCGTTTTATGCCCAACTAAGCAGAGAAGCCATTTAGCTTCGCTGGTAGTAAGCATTAGGGTGCGAAGTAGTATGACAATAAAAGTTAAAAAGATGACTAGGTTGTAACAGCAACGGGCACAAAGACATTTTAATCAGGAGAGACGTAGACAAGCCAAGTTCTAACACCTCTAACCCCAGTTTCAGAGAAGATATAATCACATATTCTTTTTGTTACTGGTTTGGTGTTTTGGTTTTTTGTTTGTTTGGGTTTTTTTTAGTAGAAATTTCCAAAGAAGTGAAAAGAAAAACCATTACATTCTAGATTTATAGGTTTTGAGCTGACTGCTATTCAACAATCCTTTCCACAAGACACATAAGAATCATCAGATTTTGTCTTGCCTGGTTACGTGACTAGTTCTGAGAAGTGTATAATCATCTCTTTAAGTGGCCTCAGAGTTTTAGAAGATGCTTACGCCTTCTTACTGGCACGATGCACAGACAAGCCTCTTACCCTCAGCACCAGCTCAAGCACCAACACACCAGTATTTCTTTACTACATGCAGGAGGAGCCTTCAAGCCATTTGTCAGAGCTCTCCTTTTTCCATAATCCCATCCACTTATATCCAATCTACTTAGGACTAATTTTAAATGCATCCAATGATTAGTCATGTATAGTCTGATTCTGAGAGGCAAGTGGATATAAAAAGAGATCAGAGGACATTCGGAGGATGACTCTCTCCAATCTCATGTGTCCCCTTGGCTCTCGCAAGACCTCATCCAGCCCATGAGCACAACACACCCTTGGACCCAGTAATTGATCTCGGGAGGGACACATAATCCGTCATGTGTCCAGGAGCCTCAGTTCTGGGACTCTTGGGAAAGAAGTGCTCTCTTGCCATGGGTTGGCTAGTTTAGCTGGCTATAAAAGTGAAGCTTCTGGCCACCACCCAATAATAAAAAAGCCAACACAGAGACAGGCAACATGAGAGATCAAGATAGAGTCCTAGCAAACATCACTTGAGCACTCAGATCTTAATCTTCCTAAAGCCAGCAACACCAAGTTTCTCAGTTACATGGGCGAATAAATCTCTCCCTTTCTGATGCACATGACCAACCCTCAGCATGCCTAAAATGTAGATACATGTACAAGGTTCCCAGGACATACTAACACGTGAATTTCTCCTCTTTTACTTCTCTGTTCTGAGGCTTCCTATTTGGGATACAAGATTTAATGGTTTATAATAACAGCAGAAAAAGCATTGCTTTAGGGGAAAATGGGCTTTGCTCATTCAGCAAATATTTCATGAGCACCTACTATGTACCAGGAGCTGTTCCAAGTGTGGGAAGGATGCAGCAAAGAAAACAGTCAGAGATCCCGGCCCTCGTGGAGCTTACATTAATTACAGTGTGAGAGAAAGAAAAGACACAAGATCTACCTAAGTCAAATGAACGGTACCTTAGTGGAAAGTGTTAAGACAAAATAAAGTAAGACAGTAGGATGTGAAGGGTCAGGAATGCTGCCCTGTTAGATAGGGTGGTCAGGGAAGGCCCCAGGGAGAAGGTGACATGTCACTAAGGCCTCAAGGAGGGGAGAGCTTTTGAGGCAGAGGGAACAGACAGAGCAAAGCCCTAAAGCCCTTTGGGAAGGACAACGAGGACCAGCGTGGTTGGACCAATGCCGGGGGGGGGAGTGGAGGAGAAGAGGAAGAGGAGGGCAAAGAGTGACCACAGGGCCTTTCTAGGCCCTGAGGATGTTGGCTTTTCCTCCACATGAGACACAAAGCCACTGGAGGGTTGTAAGCAGAGGAGCAGCATGTCCTGACTTGTGTTTTAACAGGCTCTGTCTGGCTCCCACCCTGCAAACCCCCTGGGTGGGGAGGGCAGGATAGAAAGGAGGATCCCAGGGAGGGGCAGGTCCTCCTCCTTCCTCAGTTGGCCACTGTCCTGGGACCACAGAGGACAGCAATAGTTCTCGGGCCCAGCTGTAGAGCCCTGGCCTCCCCAGGAGCCCCTGCAAGCCCAGCTGTGTGCTCATGTCAGAACGGGACAGGAGGCACAAAGGAGGAGAGAGAATAAAATTAAGACGCCAACCTGAACTCAGAAGGAGAATGTGCTATACCTGGGAAGCAATGCAGTCTCCCTGCAGTCTCATCCCTTCCACGCTGAATAAAGGCAACTTCGAAATGCACTCTTCAAGCTAAACGTAGGAAACCCACACAATAGGCAATTTGATTTGCCATATTTGTCTCAAAAGTAACTGAATTAAAATGTATTAATTTCAAATACTGGATGCTACGTAATATGCATGGGCATTCTGTGTAGATGTGTGTGCATGTGTGTATGCTTGCATACATGTATGTACGTGCACATGTACTTATATGTACATGTCCACGTATATTTATCATTCTGTACAGTAGATTAGAACCCTAAAGCAAGAATCAAAAGACCTAAATTTCAACCCTGATTTTTTCTGTGATCTTAATTTGTTCCATTTCTCTAACACTCTTGATCCTCAGCTATAAAATGAAACAAGAAAAACATGTAATATGCTACACATGAAATGAATGCTTGGAGGATTAAAATAAATAACATGTGAAAACACCAAGCAAGGATATGATTCTTCAGCAAATACTAGTTTTATTCTTCTCACTAAATATTAATATCAAAATGACCTTTGTTGGCTAAGTGCGCTCATTTCTGCCAAAGTATTATTGCTCGGTGACAGTGTGTGTTTGAGGTCACGAGCAAGTCGCACTCACAGGTTCACATGGAGGGAGGGCCTGGACACTCGGGTGGTTCTGGCCTAGCTTAAGAAAAAGGCTCACAGTAATTGAAAAGGAAAACTTTTGGAAAGCAAAATGATGAGCAGAGTTGCAAATGGAATTGTTTGCAAACACTGAGATATACGTTCTCTCTCCCAAATGCTGCAGGTGATACTATTACTATTACAACAATATCAATGAAGGAGGACAATGGAAACTGCTAAAGAGACAGGCCATTGTTAGGCAGAAGCCACCTCTGATGAAGGAAGCCAATTAGGTGGGGAGACAGGTACACTGTTGAATGATAAACTAAAAGGAGATTAAATAACACTTGGCAGTGAAGTCAAAGATGGGCACATCCTCCAGCCCAGCAACTCGACACCCCATTATGCTTGTCTCCAAAGAAACTCTCCTCTGTGAGCATCTGGGACCTAGAAAAACATGTTCATAATAACATTGTTTCTATTTTCAGGAAAAAAAAGGAAATAACCTAAATATCCATCCAAAGGAGAATGAACAAACTGTTGCATATTCACACAACGTGACATTGCCCGGGAGTGAAAATGAGTGAACCACAGCTTCACGGATCCATATACATGAATCTCAGAAACTTTATGTTCAGGGGAGGAAAAAAGCAAAAAGTGCACATACATGCAGTGAATGTGTGGGAGGAAGGGGGCTTGATAACAACATTCAGGGGAACTGTGATGAGATCTGCTCATGAAAGGATATGGTTCCCTGTTAGTGGTGACGTTCTAGTTCTTACGCTGGATGGCAGATTCACATGTGATCTTTTTATTTTCATGCTATAGAACTTGCACATGCACTATGTATATACTCTTATGCATTGATCAAATATCTCAAAAAGAAAACGTTTTCAAAGAAAGCAGGGACACAGTTTTAAAGTCCCAGATGCAGAAGCTGAGGGGCTCAGAGGTTAAACAAAAACCAAGAGTAGGAGAATAGGAAAAGAATATGATAACCAAGAGGTCAATTGATATTTTCAGGAAGCTAAATGCAAGACTTGGGAGGCCGGGCGTGGTGGCTCACACCTGTAATCCTAGCACTCTGGGAGGCCGAGGTGGGAGGATCACTTAAGGTCAGGAGTTCAAGACCAGCCTGAGCAAGAGTGAGACCCCGTCTCTACTTAAAAGTAGTAAAAATTAGCTGGGCATGGTGGCGCGTGCCTGTAGTCCCAGCTAATCGGGAGGGTGAGGGAAGAGGATGGCTTGAGCCCAGGAGGTAGAGGTTGCTGTGAGCTAGGCTGATGCCACGGCACTCTAGCTCAGGAAACAGAGCAAGACTGTGTCTCAAAAACAAAAAATTAAAATTAAAAAAAATAAAGGCAAGACTCAGGTTTTTCATAAATGGCAAGTGAGCTGGCCAGTGGACATTCGTTTACAGAAAGTTATATCAATCATTCTGAGTTTCTTCATCTTCATGAAGCTGTTTAATTACATCAGCAAACACAAGCTTGAAGCCAAAAGGCAGGAAAAACAAGAAATGGAGAGAACGTGAAAGAATGATACAATAGGGACTCCAAACATGGAGGAATAGCAGAAGTCCACGGAGACTCATGGCGTGGATCACAAAAGACCACAGCAGTTAAGAAGTATCCAGGGGCAGATGTGTAAGAAGAAAGAAAACAGTATTTATCTTTGGAGCAGCTTGTCAAAATATGTTTAACAGGAGACTAAAATCTACAGGCACATTTATTACTGATTCATGTTATTCTGTTCTTTATTTCATACATTTCTGATACAATGAAATCCATGACCAATTTCATTACCTTTCATGACAGATGGATACTTCACATTTCTTCAAGGGGAGATTGTGACAGTCACAGTATTTTAAAACTATATGCAAAATTCTTAGTTTGATCTGCAAAATTTAGTGCTCAATTATGTACCATCTCGTATAGTTCAGTAGATTTTAATGTCCTGAAGAATGTGGACCACACACTTCTTTCTATCTCAATGCGTTTTGCTTGGTGCTCAGCATACATTAAAAGCTTAATAACTATTTCCTGATTGATTATTATCTAGCTTTATATTTTTAAGGTCTAAAATGCAGAAAATTGGTTAATCTCACAGTTCTAGATGGGAGTTAAACCCTACAAGGGAAAACCTGATGAAGAGCTTTTTTTTGTTGTTTTAAGGTGAAGTTAATTTTAACAAATGTTAAGTCAAAGGAAATGAGCTCAAAAGTAAATTTGCTTTTTAATAAATTAATCTCATAATTGGCAAATCTATGGTTAATTAAATAAAATTAAAATTATAATTACCTTTTTAAGCATAATTAAAAAGCATTAAAAATAATTTTCATAGCTTGCTAAGCCTTCAATTAGCCTTTCACTGCATTCACAGAGGCTCTTGGTGATATTTATTGATCTGTCAGTTTTCCATGCATATTTACAATCCAACTTTATCAGATTTGGGGTTCCTTTACTTTAAAAAAAGTGAAATCTATATTTTACTCTAAATAAATACTTTAAATATATCTACTATATTACATTTTAATTAATTTCTCAATCAGCTAAGATAATTAAAAATCTCCCCTAAGACAGTCAAGTGCAGCTTAGTGGTTAACAAGGCAGACTCAGGAATTAGACAAACTTGTCTTGGGCTTGGGCTCCTCTTACTAGCTGTGTGGCTTTAGGCAAGTTACTTAATCTCTCTGAGCCTCAGTTTTCCCATGTGCAAAGTAAGTATAATTGTAGTACAATATTGACAACACTTTGAGAGAATTCAATGAGATGATAATACTAATGCATGACATCTATGTTCCAGGCACTGTACTGAGTGCTGGACATATCAGATGAGCAGAGGTAGGAGGGGGAAGCCCAGCAGGTGATGTGTAACAAGTGCTCAGGGCTCCCACGACTCACTCATGGTCACCAAACATCCTACCACATGGCCAGGCACTGTGCCATCTGCATTCGGGAGCTCCTTCGGTCCTTTTGGGCTCAAAATAGATTTTAATAAATAAAGGAAACAACAATTGCAATGTGCTTTGCATATATTATCTTCAGCTATATCCAAGCAGGTACACATTTTAAGGCCCATTTTACAAATGAAGGAATTTGGAAGAAGTCACAGAGCTGGTAAGAGGCAGAAGTTTCTGACGTCCACCCACTCTGGCATCATCCCACACGTGACCTTTCAATTCATCTGACGATGAAAAAAATGCCAAAGTGAAAAATATCAAACTGAACACAAATGAGATATAAACAACTTCCTGGAAATAAGCAGAAATGAAAGTGGAACCAATGGAATATTCCTTATTAGAGGATGTCAGAAGATTTGCCTAACTTAACATTTTAGCTAATGTGTTATCTGTAATGGATCCTGTAGTGCCACAAAGGAGACAAGAATAATCACCCAAAGTAGAGTTTAACACAACCTACCTTTTATTAAAAATGTGTTTTCAGGCATTTCTTCTGAAGGCAACAATTGTTTAATTTTCTATCAGTGAAGATTGGGTTAGGAGGAAAATACCATTGCCAAAATGGTATTATTGGTAAAAATACTGATTCAAGGCAAAAAATAAAATAAAATAAAATCTACATTAATAAAGAAAATTTGGACCTAAAACACATATATATAGAATTCATATTTTCACCAAGAGTTTCATAAATAGCATTTAATAATCCAGATAATTTATGAATTGTGATTTCTGGACACATGTTCTCTTAACTATTAATCTTTTAGAGATAGTCGCATCTAATTACACGATCCTGGTTTTTAGGTATAAATAGTTTTAGTCACACGCAGAATAGAATATTTTCGAAATTATTTTGAACCAGAAGGTACCATGCAAGGTTAAAAATTTAGGAGAGAACCAGAAATCGCAACAAGGATCATTCCTGTGTGCATATTCTGAGTTACAAGGTATTAGGAAATGGGTCATTTCCAATTAGCAAATTAGTTGTTCAGAAAAGAAAAGCTATATCCAAACTACACTGAAGAAAATAAATAAAGCTAAACCAAGAATCAAGCATATATCAACAAACAGAGCTGAACTAACACAAAATAGTCATAAAAGTGAAAGTGACCTGTCCTTAATCTCAAAGTATCACAGCTGAGAAAAGTGACAGATGATTCCTCAATTTCCCTACACTGGCCTCTCCCTAACAGATTGATAATGTCACTAAAATTATTCCTAACAACCCTCCTACACCTGCAATGGCATTATCCATCAAGCAAACATTAATTGTTTCCCCATAACAAAACATACTTCTTCCACTTCTACAAACTGAAAAAAGAAAAAAAAATGGTAACATACCAAAAGGGAAAAAGAATGAATGCCAAATAAAATTAAACATATATGCATGTTACTTAATATGTGCACAAATGACACTAAAATCTCATCTATGGTTGACAGCTTTTGCCTCACAGAAAAACCCGTAGATCCCAGCATGTCATTTTCATCAAAAAATTTTAAAGATTATTTCATTAATACAGAATTTCATTTAAAATATAAATCTCCTAGAAATTTTTATAGGTTATTAAAAAATCTATGTTATAACTAGAAATATAATATTAATTCAGGTTTTCCATTGGGAAGAAACTATTAAAAATAAATATATTAGAAGTGCTGAAAGAACTATATGAAGAATTATGGCTTCTTAGCTAACAGTGAGAGCTTCACATTAATTACAGTGTCAGTTTTAAGAAACGCTGGAGTGTTGCCTGCCTGCTATGTAATAGCAGCTATGATTTATTGAAGACCTACAGGATATCAGACATTGTACTAGGCACTTGATGGACTGTTTTGCTTCATCTTCAAAATCACTTTGTAAAAGAGATATTTTACCATTTTTTACATAGAAATGTAACGGAAACCCATTATTTGGTCAACCTGAAACCTCCCTTCTTCTAGTAAAGCCTCCTTCAGGGTTTCTCAAGAGGCACCATTTTCTTATTTCACCTCCTTCTTTAACCGCCATGGATTAGCCCTCATCTGGCCGAAATTAGTCTAAGATGTCTGAGGGATTTGAGAACTCGGACCCAAATGGTGGAATGAGTCTTCCCCTTCTCCCAAAGTTTTAAAACTCTAAGATACAAAACTTGGGAACTATCAACAGCCATGCTTGCTACCACCAGACCCAAAAGGACAGATGCAGCTCATCTACCAAAAAAAAAAAAAAGTCCTGGTCTGGTGGCATTTGAATCCAGATTCCCACTGTTCCTGAAGCCCAAGCAGGCATATTTCTGCCCTTGGGTTTTATACCCTAATATCCTCAAAATTACATTATTACTTTGAGTGAATGAGTGCTGTTGGATTTTCTATCACTTGCAGCCAAGAATCTTAGCTAATAACGAGAAACTGAGGCTCAGTGGTTTAACAGTTACGACCCAAGGTTAGCATTGCTACCTGGTGAGTAGTACAGTCAAGATTCAAACTCAGGCCTGCTGTTCCTGAAGTCTTTGTTCTTTTCAGCCATCACGCTATAAGACAGCAATTCAAACATTTTGTGACCTTCAAAGAGCATCACTTAGATAGATTGAAATGTAATCTTAATGAAAATATACCATTATGTCTTTGAAAAGACTAGGTTTTTAAACAACAAAGTAAACACGATCTTAAATGATTCGTTAATCATTCTTACATGTTGAATACATTAGCCAGTATTGGATCTTTCATGGTTAGACACACCACCAATTAGATGTTTGGTAGGTGTGCATCAAATGAATAAATAATGAAGGTAATTGCTTCAAAACAAAACTTTAAAATAATGGTAGTATTAAAGCACCAACTTAGAAAAGTTTGCACGCTAACTCAATAGCTTTACTTTTACATTAACTCCGATATTCAACAGGAAAAATCAAATACTAAATAATTCAGGAAAATCCCAAAGTTTAACTGTTTATAATTAGAAAAACTATTGCATAAGTCTCCACATATTGTCTTGATTGTGTACCTATGAAGTTTCAAGTTTCATGACTCAGTGTAATTTCATGGTGCTATAGGCACATTATGTTCTTCCCTTGCTGACCTAAATGGCCCACTTGGTCTGAACACACTAACAGGGTCCATCCAAGTCAGTCAATTTCTGAGTCAGTTTCCCAAAAGCATGGTAGGGATGTTTTTCCTCCAGAACATCTCAAGAGGCAATCACATTTTTTTCTTTGTAAGGTAGAAATAAAAAAGAACTGGATTTTATGTTACAAAAAGAAAGAAGAAAAAATAATAATAAACCGGAACCCAAAAAGTACCAGAAGTAGGAAAAGAGGCCAGTGTGAGGTTGATATAGATAAGTGCTTCAACTTCCCTTAATAATCCTAATTTTGGAATGTTGTTCCTCCTGAGCCCATGAATATATCACTCGTACATTTCACAGTTCATGGGAGTACAGCTATTTGAGAAACGGGGATATGTTGGCATTGCCAAAGAGCCAGGTGGTTCCACTGTTTGGAAACCATCTGGTCTGAGTTTTCTCTTTGTCAGCACCGTCAATACATCAGTAGCAAGAGCTATTAGAGGGATTGTGTGTGTTTCATTTCTTTAAATAAACTCAAACAAAACTACCCTGAATATAAATTTGTTATTTCTTTGAATTGTGCTTTCAGAGTACAATGAAACCCGTGTCAAGACGAGTTACACTTGAATACCTGCAGTCCTTACGTAACTTCGCAAAACCAAGCGGCAAAAGACTAGAAGTCTGCTTCCAGCTTGAGCGGCACCTCTTGGTCATGAGAACCTTTCGTGGGGTAACTACTGCCCAACCCAACACTAGCAAAATGAGGAATTTTTTGCTGAGGCAGCTGCCAAAGCCAATCTATATATTCATATATATATATATATATATATGTGGGCTTTAAAGAGATTTATTAGATACTGGGAAAGCTCAGAGGTGTTATTTAATCCATCAAGAAAAAACAAAAAGAAAAGAAGGGGTCTGAGAAACTTAAAAGTAATTAATCAGAGACCCCACTGCCCCCTTATCCAATGGACAATATGACAAGCCAATAAGCAATACTCATCAAATCCCTGCCTGGTCTGCAAAACCCATGAGAAAAAAAATGTGCAGCAGAATTCACAATTGCAAAGGTCTGGAATCAAAACAAGTGCCCATCGATTAATGTTAATGCAACAAATGCATTAACAAAGTATGGCATATGTATGCCATGGAGTAGTACTCAGCCATCAAAAGGCAGGAATGAATGCCTTTTGCAACAATTTGGATGGAACTGGAGACCATTATCCTAAGTAAAGTATCTCAAGACTGGAAAAACAAACACCACATGTACTGTCTAATAAATTGGGACTCACTGATGGACACACAAGTACCCAGAGGAAAGTAAAAGTCACTGGAAAGCAAGCGGGGCGTAGGGAAGGGAGGGGCAAAAACCTACCTAATGGGTACAATGAACACTATCCCGGGGATAGGCATGCTTACAGCCCTGACTCGAGCATCACAAAAGTGATCCACATAACCAAAACATTTGTACCTTCTTAATATTCTGAAATTTTAAAAAAATGTGCTGCAAAGCACCAGGCCCTTACCTATACCTATAAAAGGAGCACAGCTTACTAAAAATACTAGGCTCTCTTTGGTACACATATGCAAGCAGACACTGGCATTAATAAAACTTGTCTTTTAAGACCCTAATCTTAGCTTCAGTAGAAGATAAAGTTTCCAACCCAGACGTTTTTATCAGAACACGCAAAGTCAAATCTCCCCTAAATGCCGGCATCTACCCTCCAAAGGCAGGTCTCCATTTCACTGCCCTTTCGATAGAAGCTGGAAGTCACCGTGTCACCTTCACTTAAGAAGGGACAAATTAAAGAGGTTAAAGTACTGACCTAAAGTTAATAGAGAAAGAGAGAGAGGCTGCATGAGATTTTGCTTTCTTCTATCCGCAGGTCATCCTTGTCCCCAACTCCGTGCATTGATGTTTGACTTGTCAAAACTGCTTTGCTTCTCCTGCCCCTGACATCTAAATCATTTGACAGGCACATAACCTTATCAAATTTCTAGTTATAGTACAAATAGAGGTAACAAACCATATCCACTGAAATTGATAACAGCTCACACAAAAGGCTGCAAGGCTGGGCTTGCAGGAGAGGGGAGAGCCTTGGCAGACAGGCGAGCTGGCCCCGGAGCCCGCAGCAAGAGGAGGAGGAGGAGAAGGAGGGGGAGGTGCCTTGGCAAGATAAAAGGCTAATTCCACCAAATCCAATTGGTACTCCAATTCTTCTGCCTGAGATTTAATCAGCCAAAAGGCCCCGCACCACAGATGAAAAAAATTGTGAAATCAGCAGTGTTTGCTCGCTCCAACTAGCATTTAAACTTAAAAGGCACATGTACCAAAAGCATCAGAAAGGTACCTTTGAAAGTTCTCTGCCAACCATGGGCTGACCTAATACACTGCCAGGTTATGAAGTACCATTTCCTAATTCAGCAGTGTGCAATGCAAGGAATACTAAACACGTCCCCGGGCTTCTCTGTAACTCAAGCCAAATCTCCCTGCTCGTCTGTAGGATTTGCTTGGCAACAAACAGGAGAAATAGTGTTCAGAATTAAATATTTTGAGGCAATATATCACATTTAAAAATTAATCTTAAAACATGGCATGAAACATAAATCCTTTTTTAAAAAAAAAAATCTGTTTTCCTAGTTTAAATGCTCTGGGCTCCTGAAACTTCTGGAAATTGTGCAAAAGAAATTAAAGAAACAAATATGAAAAATATATATAATCAGCTAGGCAATCCCCCAGCTAAAAGACAGACCCAAGATTAGATTCAAGTTCACCCAACCATAAATGTCCCAGCTTTCCCAATACTTCCCTGGTTTGAGACCCTTCATCCTAGTCCCCAGGAAAGGCTCATCCAGGATTAAACACTCTCATCAGAATGCCAAATCCTTTTAGTTTTCTAAATGAAGACAGATCAATAATATCCCAAACAATATACAGCTTTGTTCAAGGAATATGCAAGGTTACTTGACCTGTGAGTTAACTTTATTCATGACATCTCTTGGTAAAATTAACAAGGAAAGGTAACCACAAACAATAATGAGATACTTGATGATATCAGAAGTCTGGAAAGGTATGGGGAATCCAGTAATCTAATTAACTGCAGATAAAAGTAAAAGTTGTAGCAACTCTGAAAAGCAATATGGGTACCACATCTCCAAATCTACCCCCCAGAACCCTCCTACATGTACACAAGGAGGTACGTGTAAGAAAGAGCACAGTGAAAAACTGCAATCTAAATGTTCAATATGTACATAAGCTGGAGTGTCGTCGTATTATGGAATCTTATGAATAAATTAAAATTAAACATGTAAAAATTAAATCAATTCCATTTCTCTAGCTTAATCTCCATAGCGCTCCAAAACATTATTAAGTAAAAAAAAAAGCAAGCTATAGAATGATACATAGACTATGACACCCTTTATTAAAATAATACACAAGATCATATTTTCTATGAGTATTTATTTATGGATATAAATGTAAAAAAAAAGAAAAACATGAAAGGATATAGGATATACACCGAAATGACAAATGGTAATAATGGTTCTTTGAGAAAATGAAAAAGAAGAGGAAAACAGTGGTCAAAGAAGACTTTAGCCTTGTCTATAACACTTTTATTTCTTACCAGTAATGTATTTATGTTTTACTCATATAATTTTCAAAAGAGATCTAACATAACATCATTACTTCAACAAAACATGCCATAATTATTTTAGACCTTTTAATGAATGTGGTAAAATTACAACATGAAATGCTTATCCCATACATCCTTTTTATTCTGGTTAACAGAATAAAAATAAACATAAATAGTGATGTGTTTGAAGCAAACATAACCTAACACAGTATAATTTAAAATTGTTAAATGCAAAGATATTCTTTAAAAGGGTCTCATTGCTTTAAAAAAAAATTCACCAGGAGATGAGTTTCTCCAGACTTGCCACAGTGCATTTATTAGGAGAATTCAATTTAAATTATTTAACTTGTTAACAAACATTTCAGGCATCTGCAAGATACACAGTAATGTACTGTGTTGGAGCTGGTCATGTCTATCAAACCCAATGTGATCCATGAACGAGCTAAGCCATACCTTGGTCCAGCTCTGGTGGTCACAAAGCTCAGAAAAAAAGAGAACCAGCATAAGAAAGAAAAATTAAGTGCTTGAGAAAGTGGAAGAGAGGATGAAAGAAAAGTAGCTAGAGAAGAAAGAAGAAAGAAAAACAGGCAGGTGCACAAACACCTACAGTCACATAGAGCCTGTGTGTCAAAGTTATGTATCTACAGTGTGTGTGGTGTGGCTATGACAGACAGCATGGAGGTGACCATCATTAACCAGTGCCCTTACACTTGGTAAAGTGCCATCTGGGGCCACCAGAACAGACAGACAGTCTCATACCTCAAGGGCAGTATGGTGGCAAAGATCTGCCCCCTGCCACGACCACCCTGAACTCTAGAAACAGTATCAGTTACAAGCTTAGCAGGTTGACTGCAGTCCCAGCTCCTTTTGCTAGCAACAGAGGGATTTATTTTCTCTATGGGTATCAGTACTCTGAATCATCTTATAAACGAAGCATATTTTAAGTTTATTACTTCTCTCTTCTAGCAGGCAAGAACTTAATAGTTTTTCAAAGCTCTTAAGAACTATGCTCAATCGAAGTGAGGTGACACAAGACCCGAAGAACGGGCCCCACTTGTACTCACCACCAAATTGGTACTGACTGATTAACACTATGGTGCTTAAATGGTGGTAATGTTCACTGGGGATTTTGGGGGTGGGGAGTGGACCCACATCTGGGTGATGTGGTGAGCACTGTGAAGGGAGGGGCATGCTTGAAGTGTATTTGGGGATGGGTATTAGGGGTCTCAATGGGGGTGGGAAATCCTCTAAAACTAATTTATGTGAATAGCTGTACAACTTGGTAAATTTACTAATAACCATTTAATTGTATACTTAAAATGGAGTAAAGACGTGATATGTAAATTACATTTCAATAAAGACAAAAAAAAAAGTATAGATAGGGTTTCTTCATTGTGGCCCAAATTATTAAGAAATTTCTTTAGTTGGTTTTTGAAGAGTGGGTTGAATTTGAACGTGTGGAGGAGGAGCAAAAGCACTCCAGGCACGAGAAAAGGCACAGTCAGGTTCTGGAGGCAGGGATGGACAGGGCATGCTCAGCACAGCGGGAGACCTGACCGGAGAGAGCAGAGTGTGTCAGGAATAACAACAGGAATGCTGTATTTCATGAGATCTAAGCCTACGTCGATTGCATAGGGCAAGATTATTTCACATGACACTAAAAGAGAAAGAAAGTTCAGCCAATTAAATTATGATGTATTGTCAATCATAGGATATTTCCTGACTTTGCAGATGTTAAAAAATGAGCAAAAAAAAGATGTGCATCTTAAAAACCAAAGCTATGTGGTAGGTAGGAAGGTATTACATAGTGGCTTGAATAGTGAGCAAAGAAACTGGCTGAAACTAGGATTTGATCTTGGAAGAGGAAGAGAACCCTCAGTCAAGGATGCTTATAATCACTTACCTTGGAATTTTCTCATTTGTACCTTGCATATAATAATCTGTCCATATAATAATTTATATGCCTCTTACTGAAAGGATTCAGAGCAGCTTAAATATTTATTTGATGAATAAAGAAAGGCAAACTTATTCTCCGTTACAGAAATTGAAGGAAAAAAAGAGGCTCAAGTAGCTGCAGGTGTGAGCTATTCATTAGGCTCCTCTGTCCCTGATTTGAGGCCCCTGAAGTGGTTACCATACTCTCATCCAGAGTCAAACTGGCTGTACCAGAATTATCGAGGGGAGGGACCTTCTTCAAAATATTGATGCCCGGGCCTATCCCGTCCTTACTGATTCAGAATTTCCAAGGGTGGGGCGTGGACATTGTATGTTTCTACAAATACTCTAGTTAATTTTTGAGACCTTCTATCCTAAACCATTTATTAATTTTATTTTCTCACCTCATTCAATGAGGTTGTGCTTTTATCCCTCTCATAACTCTTTGAATTGCTCATTAAATATTCTGTTTTGTGCATTCATAACAGAAAGGGAGTAGCTCACATGGTGAAAACAGTTTATAAAGGTGGGACTCAAAGTCGACTTCAGTCGACCTTACACAAAAAGGCTGATTATTCTAAAACATTATGTTTGATAAACTGCTCAGGTGTCTTGGGGAGACGTCTTTGTACCTTTCTGTTCTGAAGCCAGTGAGCGACGAGCACTATGAACGGTGCTTTGTTTTCTCTTGGCAGGCAAGGAGGGCACCATGAGCTGGCAGAACGCCTCGTGGAAATACAGTACGAGCTGACGGACAGACTAGCCTTCTATCTCTGTGGCAGGAAACCAGGTGAGTGAAGGGACAGCAACCACTCCACACCTCCAGTCAGGAAGATTCTGGAAAAACAAGTTGGGACCCTATTTTTTATGACCTCCTCTGCTTTCACATATCCTTGAGCAAGTTGTGAATGTGGATTCTTATTTGAAATGATGACTACAGAATTTTCAGCCATATGTAAGGGATAGCAAGTTGGTCAAATCTCCTTGAATTTTTAGTTTTTAAAACTGTATTTCAGCTCTAGAGCAGTGGCTGTTTCAAGAGTCAGAGAACATCATTGAACCAAAATTGATGTGTGCCACAGTCCTTGGACATCACAGGACTAGGAGTGGACTAGCAAAGCAATAACGCTTGTAGTTATTTGATGAGTCCTACTATCTGAGGAATGGGAAAAAGTCCAAAAGTGAACTTTGCCATCAGCCAACTTGGTTATCTCTCAGCAAACCATGGTCTGTGTGCCAAATCCTGCCTATCACCTGTTTTATTAAATAAAGTTTTATTGCAGGAGAGCTATGCCCACTCATTTACATCTTTCATATGGCTGCTTTTCTACAACAATGGCAGAGTTGAATAGATTAAGTAGTTGTGACAGAGGACATATGGCCACATAGCCTAAAATATTTACTATTCAGCCCTTGACAGAAAAACTTTGCCAACCCCTGGTGCATAATACCTACAAGCACGTATGCAGTGGTTCTCAATCCTGATTGTATGATAGAGTTCAGAGCCCGTGTTGTGGTTCCAGTTCCGGGTGAGATGGAGTAAGTACTCCCCACCCTGTGTCTCCTGCTGAATAGAACTGAAGACCCTGTACCAAGTGCTCAGAGTAGCTATCTAAGGATGCCGAAAAGTAAATCCTAGCTGGTAGTTTAGGGAACTCAAAGCACCATCAAGCTGGTGGGGAATGTCCTATTTATTTTATTTCTGATATGGCTTCATATCAGACCTTTTGGTCTGAGGAGCAGGAAATGGGACTTCTGCAGGACAGAGAGTAAGGGGATTCCCCTGGGGTTTGTCCCTCTTCCTCCTTTTTTTTTCTGATCTCTCCCACCCTATTCCCCAGGCGAGCCTGTGGCTGCAATAGCAGCAGTTGCAGTGGCAGCAAAGGGGCTTAAATCTCTGACCAAGGTCATGAGAGGGATCCTGATTGCTTTTGTTTTTCTCTCTGTTTTCTCACCACCTGCCTGGGAGGCAGGCAGGACCTACCCTGGTTAGTTGCCTGCTAAAACAAAAATAGTAACATTCTCCATAGAGCTTAAAGAAGACCCAGACACAACATAACATTCAAAATGTCCAGAATACTATCTGTAGTCATTTGACACATGAAGAATCGGGAAAATTTCACAGACTTACAAGGGGAAAGCTGACCCCAAGGTGACACAGATGTTGGAATTATCAGAGATTTTAAAGCAGCTATTAAGACCACGCTCAAAGAAGTAAGAGTGAACCTTCTTGAAACAAATAGAAATATAGAAAGTCCCAGGAGAGAAGTATTAATAGAAGATGCAGAAAAGAACCAAATAGGAATGTTAGAATTGAAAAAATATAATAACTAAAATTTTAACATTCACTGGATGGGCTTAATAGCAGAATAGAGATGACAAAGAAAAGTCAGTGAATTGGAAAGGGAAGCTGGGCTCCATGGCTCCTTCCTATACTCCTAGCACTTTGGGAGGGCAAGGCAGGGGGAGGGGGATCACTTGAGGCCAGGAGTTCAAGACCAGCCTGAACAATATGACAAGACCCCATCTCTGCAAAAAAAATAGAAAAATTAGCCTGGTGTGGTGGTGCTCACCTGTAGTCCTAGCTACTCAGGAGGCTGATGCAGGAGGATTACATGAGTCCAGGAGTTGGAGGTTGCAGTGAGCTATGATTATGCCACTGTACTGTAACCTGGGCAACAGAGCGAAACCCTGTCTCAAAAAAAAAAAAAAAAAAAAAGGAAAAAAAAAGAAAGAAAATAGATCACTAGAAATTATCTAGTTTTAACAACAGTTTAAAAAAGAAAAAAAACTGAACAGAGCCTCAGGGACCTATGGGAAAATATCAGAAGTCCTGACATTTGTATCATTGGACTCCCACAAAGGGATGAGGAAGAGTATGATGTCAAGAAAAAGTATTTGAAGAAATATTAACAGAAAACTAAATCTGGCAAAAGACATAAGACAAAAGACTTACCAATTCAAGAGGCTCAGCAAACCCCAAAGAGGATAAACTCAGATAAATTCACACAGGAAACACATTAAAATCAAACTGTTGAAAACTTAAGTTTAAGAAAATTTCTAGAAAACAGCCAGGAAAAAACAACACATGTATAGAAAAGCAATGATTTGAACGATTTTGGATTTCTCAGCAGAAACCATGGAGATGAGAAGGAAGTGAAATGGTATTTTTAAAGTGCCAAAAGCAAAGAACTGTCAATTCAGAACTCTGTATCCAGTGAAAATAACCTTTGAGTGAAGGCAAAATAAAGACATTCTAAGATAAAGAAAAAATAATAGAATTAGTTGCTTTAACAGAAATGCTAGAGAAAGTTCTTTGAGTGGAAGGGAAATGATGCCAGAGGGAATCTTGAAACTTCAAGAATGAAACAAGAGCCACATAAATGGCAAGTATCTGGTTAATATAATAGACTATGTTTTTCTCTTAAGTTCTTTAAGATACATACGACAGACAGTTGAAAGCAAAAGTTGTAATATCATCTAGTGGAGTTTTCAGCGAATGTCAGTGTAATACATTTGACAACTACAACATAAAAGAAGAAAGGCTAAAAAGAAATATGATGGTAAGATTTCTACATTCTACTTGAAATGGTAAAATAGTGTTTCTAATAGTATTTCTAGACTGTGAAAAATTAAGTATATATATTGCAATTCCTAGCACAACCACTCAAAAGAAAGATTATACAAAGATACATAGTCAGAAACTCTAGAGATAAATTAAAATGGAATGTTAAAAATTACTTAAATAATCAAAAGATAATTTTGATTCAGAATATTCAAAAGAGGAGAAGAAAGGGGAGAATCAAAAACTGAGAACCAAACAGAAAATAAATAATAAAATGATAGACCTAAATCCATACATATCAATAATTACATTAAATGTTAATGATCCAAACATACGAATAAAAAGCAGAGATTATTGGAATATATTTTAAAAACAAAACCTCGCTATATACTGTCTATAAGAAACTCACTGTAAATATAATGATATAGGTAAGTTAAATACCAGAAAGTATGAAAAGATATGCTATGCAAGGACTAAGTAAAAAACAAAAAAACTAGAGTGGCTATATTAATATCAGACAAAGTAGGCTTCAAAGCAAGGAAAATTAGCACAGATAGAGGACATAATAGGATGTTAAAAGGGTCAGCTCACCAAGAAGGCATAATAATTCTAAATATGCACACACCCAGCAGTAGTCCTTCAAAATACATGAAACAGACTTTGATAGAACTGAAAGGAGAAAAGGTCAAATCTACAATTGCTGGAGACCCGACACTACTTTTTTAGTAATAGAACCAGTAGATGGAAAATCAGTAAGTATATAGAACCGAGCTGAACCAAAAACCAAATAGATGTAGTTGACGTGTATAGAATATTCTACTCAACAACATCAGAATACACATTCTTTTTAAGTACACATTGAACATTCACCAAGATAGAACATATCCTGGGTCATAAAACAAACCTTTGCAAATCTAAAAGAATTAAAATCCTACAAGGTATATTCTCTGACTATAATGCTCTTAAGTAGAAATAGATAATAAAAATAAAACAGGAAAATACACAAGTGCTTGGAAATTGAACAAAACACTTCTGAATAATCCCTGGGTCTAAGAGGAAGTCTCAAGGGAAATTAGAAAATATTTTCAACTGAATGAAAATACAACATACCAAATTTGTGGGATGCGGCTAAATCAATGCTTACAGGAAATTTTATAGCATTTTTTTTGAGACAAAGTATCCCTTCTGTTGCCCATGCTAGAGTGCTGTGGCATCAGCCTAGTTCACAGCAACCTCAAACTCCTGGGCCAAAGCAATCCTCCTGCCTCAGCCTCCTGAGGGGCTGGGACTACAGGCATGTGCCACTACATCTGGCTAATTTTTTCTATTTTTAGTTGTCTGGCTAATTTTTTTTCTATTTTTGGTAGAGACGGGGTCTGGCTCTTACTCAGGCTGGTCTCAAACTCCTGACCTTAAGTGATCCTCCTGCCACAGTCTCCCAGAGTGCTAGGATTGCAGGTGTGAGCCACCATGCACGGCCTATAGTATTAAATTCTCAGAGGCTGGGTGCAGTGGCTCATGCTTGTAATCCCAGCATTTTGGGAGGCCAAGGTGGGAGGATTGCTTGAGCCCAGGAGTTTCAGATACAGCAATCAGAATGACTAAAATTTAAAAAACAAAACAAAAACTGACAATGCAAGTGCGGGAAAAGACACGGAGCAACTGTAACTCTCATGCGTTGCTGTTTGGAATACAAAATGATAGAGCTACTCTGAAAAAAAGTCTAGCAGTTTCTTCCTAGTTAAACATACATTTATATTTAACCCAGCAGTCCCACTCCTAGGTATTTACCCAAGAGAAATATAAACATACGTTTACACAAAAACCCGTTTATGAATGCTGTTAGCGACTTTATTCATTGGAATATGGATCATTGTCCTCCAGAAGCTAGATTAGGACTGGGTCAGTGAGCTTTGTAGGAGATAGAGTCTCTGTCTTCAAAGTCCTTTGATCTTCAAAGGCCACCTGCCCCAGCCCTGGCTGATTTATACTAATAGATTAATATGAATGAGCCACCGGAGCTCAGTGAAGCTCTGCCGTCCCCGCCACGAGCTGACAGAAGCCTGCTCTGAGCGAACTCAGCTCCCTGAACACTTTCCATGGCTGAAGATCATCGGCTATCCTGGGGCTAAACTAATCCTAAGGATTGGGGTGAGCATAGGTTTCTGTTTAACAGTGTCTGGACCTTTGTACCAGAAGAAAACAAGGATATGATTCTTGCTACTGGCCAGGTCTCTAGGAATTTGTAGCCAGTCTGGCAACTTCTGTTTTCCCACGTGACTCATAACTATGCAGAAATACTAATTGCAAAACTTACATTGAGAAAGTAATGGTGGTGTTCCTTTATAGATCTTATCAATATTTATGTGAACAAATATTTGACTTGACTTGGTCAAGCCAAACTTTGACTTGGTTTCTGTTTCAGATCACAAAAATGGACAGCACTTTATAATACCTCAAATGGCAGACAGGTAAGGCCATTAAAATACGAATTTTATCTGTCACTGATAACTTGGTTGTATAGTGTTTATGTGTTATATTTTATGTTTAACAAAGCCCATACATTTTTCTCTTTTATGGCTATACAATTTGGAAATAAGACGGCTGTAAGTAAACCATCATATAAAACTTAAGTTCAAAAGAGCACAAGTAACAAGTTTATTAATAAGAAAATTGGAATCGGTGATATTGTCACTGTTTTAGCCAGTTGTGACTGTGTATTATGTCTGTGTACTTACAGAATATATCTGTCTTATAAGAGATTATATTCTTTGTCTATGGCAGGGGTTGGTTGGCAAACTTTTTTGTCAAGAGCTAGACAGTAAACATCTTAGGCTTCATGGGCTTTACAGCCTCTGTTGCAACTACTTAACTCTGCCATGGTAGACAGAAGCATCTGTGGATACTAAATGAATGGGCATGTCTGTGCCAATAAAATTTTATTTCTGGACACTGAAATTCAGATTTCACATAATTTTCACATGTTATGAAATATTATTTTTCCCCCATTTTAAAATGTAAATCATGGGCTGAACAACAAAAAAAAAAGGCCGTAATTTGCAGACCCCTGCTCTGTCTTAGACAAGTTCATTGCCGCAGGAAATGAACCTTAAGCCCTTATTTTATCAGTTACCTTTGCATAAATCCTGTGCAGAGTTTATGAAATGATTAGCTGCTATTGTAGATGTGATCTTATAATTCTTGTTTTTTATATCTTCCCTTTTTGTGTTTTGTTCTTCTATTGTGCCTTTTTTTTTTTTTTTTAACACTTCTAAAATTGTGACTTCTCACATAAGGGCTGCGAGATTAACCTAGTAATAGCTTTTGTCATTTAGTTGGTAGGTGATTTTTTTTCCTCATGTTATATGATTATGTTATTTCTGGAAGGAGTTACTTTCACTAAATTGTTCTGTGTAAAGTTTCCTCGCTTACTGTATGTAATTAATATTTTTATCACTTGCTATCTTAATCTTCTACAGAGCTCACAGACATGGTTTTATTTATTTGCTTATTAGTTTTGTACATTCTCTTAGCAGCCTGGATTTGTCTGAGTTGGCAAAAGCTGCTAAGAAGAAACTTCAATCTGTGAGTATCTCTCTACTGGTGACCTCCAGTATGGGAATCAATGTATCCTACTGATACTTGTTCTCAGTGCGAGTTACCTGTTGTGTCAGATGACATTATTTCATACCTTTAGATGCTGTGAAATTAGAAGCTGACCTTTGACTATGTAGCAATGAAGACCAAAGGCACTGTTAAGTTTAGTTCATCCAACTTTGGGAGGCCAAGGCAGGAGGATCGCTTGAGACCAGGAGTTCACAACTAGCCTGGGCGATAGCGAGACCCCCATCTCTACAGAAATGAAAATTTAAAAACCAACCGGGCGTGGTAGCATGCACCTGTAGTCCCAGTTACTCAGGAGGCTAAGGCAGGGGGATCCCTTGAGCCCAGGAGTTCAAGTCTGCAGTGAGCTCTGATCACGCCACTATACTGCAGCCTGGGCAACAGAGCAAGACACTGTCTCTTTAAAAAAAAAAAAAAAAAAAGTTTAGTATATCCAATTTGGCTCTGCTTCAAATCATCCCATTTTTCTCTGCTGTGTTAAAAGCGAAGACTGTGCCTTTGACTTTAGGAAGTTGTTCCTCTGCAGTAGAATTTCCTAGTTTCTCTCAGTGTGATGCGTCAGTGGGGCACACTTCCTTGGGGCTACTTCCTGTGGCCACAAAGGATGCTAGAGAGTGATAAAAGCCAGTGCTGGAATGGTAGCGAATCCTGTAGATTCCTTCGCTGCTCTTTGGGATCCAGCCACGGTTGTCATTCTCTTGCCCATCCTGTGCCATTCATCAGACCTTTTTAAGTTCATGCTGCTAAAACTGGTGGTCCTGGCCCACATGTGTGCTCAGAGTCTGCCAACTCTGCAGGCCAGGGCCTCCCTTTAGTCTACATCTTTCTTTCCAGCCTGCCCACCTCAACTGTGGTCAGGGCCCCAGGAAATCTGCTTCTCTGGGGACAATTTCTCTTTGTCTAGTTCACTCAAATGATGCCTCACCAGGGCACTTCCCAGCCGTTTTAACTATCAGGTTACACTCCTCGGCTGTTCTCATTGCTCTCTGGATCAGAATCAAGACTCTTAACTTTTTGTAACCTTTAAAGGCGTCATTCAACTCTCACCTTTCAGAGCTTGCCCTACTTCCCATCTGGTCTGTGTGTGTGTGTGTCTTTATCTTTATGGATTAACACTCTGAGGCCACGAGCTGCCACATTCAAGTCTTCTTCCAGGATCCCTCTTTTGCCTGCAGCGTTTGCCTTTCCCAGCATCCATCCCTCTGACCATTCCAGGAGCTGAGCTCTGACCACCTTCACAATGTAGGTAGAAGCTTGACTCTGAAATCGCAGCTTCTCTAAGTTATGACTTTCTCCTCATCCCCTCTTCACAGAAGACCCTTTACTAGAACTTCATATATGCTATTAAGTACTAAGTATTACATAAAATGAATTTATCTATACTAGTGTTTAACAGTATTATGAAATAAATGTGTTTTATGCAATTTGTTTGGTGTCTCTGTGTTCTGTATTTACAGTTTTGTGTGTCTGTGTGTTTTATTGCCTTTTTTAAATTAAGGAAGTCATACCGTAAGGTGATTAAAATGATAAGCTTTGGAGTCAGATAGCACTAACTATTGTGTGATTTGCTTTTAATCACTCATAATCTGTAAGCAAATTTTTATTACCAATAATTCAAAGCCAGGTAAAAACCCAGGTTCGGTTTGCCTGTCCTGCATTGGCTAGGCTAGAAGCCGAGGTTGTGTCTGTAGTATCTGCAGCATGTGGCAGGCATTAAATAAATGTCTGGGACAAAGTGCAGCACAGCTCTCGAGAACACGGCTCTGGGTCAGACTGGTCAGTACACGTCCCGGCCCTGCCAAGCTCCGTAGCCTCCCTGTGCCTTGGAGTCTTCTCTAGAAAAGGGATCGAGGTAGAGCAGGGTCTGCAGATCAGACCAGTCCAGCTCAGTAGGGGTGAGCTGCCACCATAAAATGTCGGCCCCCACCCTGTGCCCTCACAGGTGGCTGTTCTTATCAGTGCCTGGTATTTATCCTCCGCATCTTCTTCTCTCTCCTTCCTCCCCGTCCCCACCCCGCCAACGAAAAACTGAGAGAAATACGACAAAGGCTAATAATGTTTTCCTTGAATTAGTAAATGTTAACATTTTGAGAGACTTAAACTTGGATCTCAGGTCTGTCACTTACCAGCTTTGTGACTTTAGGCAGGCTACTAACTTCTATGCCTCGATTTCCTTGTCTGTAAAATGGGACTGTAGTAATTCCTGTCTTCATAAGAAGTGTTATAGAAATTAAATATGATACTATTAGCACTATTAGCACAATGCCTGGGATATAAGCCCTTAATTGGTGTTGGCCATTATTATAGTTGTTAGTAATAACAACATTAGCATGTAGTCCATCAGGGGAAAAACCTGGATATTTATAAAGCAGGTTCAGGCTCCCAGTCCATCATCTTATCTGGCAGCAGGCTCTCAGGGTTTATTTTTAATTATAAATGTAATGTGACCACAGTAGAGAAAATTTGGAAAATAGAGAAGGGGAACCATCCCACATCACTATGCTCTTAATGGAGTCAAGCTCAGTATTTTGCTACGTTTCTTTCAGTTATTTCATATAAATGTGGTTTTTTGAAACTGAAAATCATAATTGTCGCATTATATATCCTGCTTTTTCAATCCAACAATATATTGTACATATTTTAACATGTTCCTGTGAGGCCTGGGTAGCCAGCATTTTTAATTGCTGCATAAAATACCTTCTGGTGAGTCTGTGAGTGGTGTTTCCTGAGCTCCTCCCGAGTGTGAGGTCATAAGGAACACAGTAGGGAACACACCAAATTCTGCACCTGTCCTCACAGAACAGGGAAGCAGTTGAAAAGTCAGAACTGTCAAAGTGTCGGGGTGAGTTTCACGAGGCAAAGAGGGCAGAGAGAGCCAGAGCCGCCCTGGCAGGGGCTTCACCCCATCCGGGCTGAGAAGACTTTGTCCTCCCGGTGCCTGGCCACGGCCAGGCAGGCACTGTTCTGTGAGCTGACGCCACCCAGTGTACTGATCAGTCAGGCCGCGCTTTGTTAGCGAAGCTCCATTCTCCTGGAGATTGAAGGACTGCTACCCAGGAAGATAGCAAAGAAATGCACTCGAGATCTGGGTTGTATTTTTGTGCAATGGCACATTTTATCCTCTCGAAATGGCTTGTTTTTGTTCTTTTATCCTGCCCAGGATTTAGGCTCCCTTACATGTTGGGTAACGGGCCAATGCTGTCCGGGGTGATACCACAGGAAGAGTAGAGACTTGGAGCCTGCTTTTTAGATGATGCACATTAGATACCTCTCACCCCCTTAATAGGCCCTGTCTACGAGTTATAGTGAGGCTGCTATGGGCGGCAGATACTTCTAGAGGCTCTGTATGATTTTTTAAATGTTTTGTCTGTTTATCAGCGGGTACTTGCTAAGCACTGGCTGTGGATAGACATTGGAGATAAAAGGGTGAATAAGTTGCAGCCCCCCCTCGTCCTCCTGGTGTTAATCGTTGTCCCTTGTGTTCCTGATATTTTTTACTTTCAGCTAAGTAATCATTTGTTTGAAGAACTTGCCATGGATGTGTACGATGAAGTTGACAGGCGAGAGACTGATGCAGGTGACTTAACATGTGGCTTTATCTAATAAGCTTCTGTTATCAGTGGGCAGTGTCAAGCTGCCAGCCTCAGTGTCTTACTAGCCCAATTTCTCCTGTCCTGATAACGCGTTTGTCGACATTTACCTTTGCGTATGTTGGCTTCAGAGTGTGCTTCCCCAAGTCTCCCTAGTAACGTGTGAGCCGTGCCTCTCAGAGGAGCAGCGGCACGCCCGGTGTGATGAGATTCTGTCTCTGGCTCTTTCCTCTGGCTAGTCTGGCTTGCCACGCAAAACCACAGCACCCTGGTCACCGAGACAACCGTCGTGCCCTTTCTTCCAGTCAATCCTGAGTACTCATCAACACGAAACCAGGCAAGTGGCTCGGTTTGAAAATAACTAGTATTATAGTAGTATTGGGGGAATGGCTGATGTCATGGTATTTCATTTTCCCAGGATGAGTATTTTAAGTTTTTTGATTGATTAAAATTTAACATCTTGGGGCCAGACGCAGTGGCTCCTGCCTGTAATCCTAGCACTTTGGGAGACTGAGGCAGGAAGATCGCTTGAGGCCACGAGTTTGAGACCAGCCTGAGCAACGTAGTGAGACCCCCATCTCTACAAAAAATAGAAAAATTAGCCAAGCAAGGTGGCCGCGCCTATAGTCCCAGCTACTTGGGAGGCTGAGGCAGGAGGATCACTTGAGCCTGGGAGTTGGAGGTTGCAGTGAACTGTGATGACACCACTGCACTCTAACCCAGGCAACAGAACAAGACCCTGTCTCAAAAAAAAAAATTAATATCTTTTATACACACACCTACACACAACTCAGAAAATGATAAGAAAAGCAATAGCTATAAATAGATGACTGGGAAAGAATATAAAACATTTCACAGAAAAAATATAAATGGCTTACAAATGTGAAGAAATGTTTAACCTTATTAGTAATCAAGGAAAGCAACCTAAAGGCAATTAGTGAAAGTTTCATTAATCATAAAATATGTAGTAAAGGATATTCCAGGCTGGTAAAGATCTAGGAAGCTGGGCTTTCTCATGGTACAGATAAGACAAATTAAAGTTGCTGTAGACTTCAGAAAAGCAATTTGTTTACCAGTTTCAGAAGCTTCAAAATTAAGTACATCCCTTTACACAGGAATTTCTCATTTGGGAATATGCTCTAATAAAAATAGATTTCTGCATAGTGATTTTCATCGAAGTACTGTATATAATAACAGAACTTTAAAAACAGACTGAGCACCCATCAAGAGGAAAAATGTGAAGTAAAGTGGGAAGGTGTTTTAGTCTTTGTGATTATTTTTGCTCACAAAAATAAATGTGCAGTGTGAGAACTTGAATGTTATGAAGTTCTCTTATATAAATGATTTTAAACTGTTCATATGGAAAACATTAAGGTTTGATTCAATTACGGCTGTGATTGACTATACTTTGATCATGCTGGAAGGTCTTTGGAGAAGTCTGACTAGTTTTGTGTGGCTGTTTATGTATGTGTTTTTACATTGAGGAATATTTCCAATGATTTTCTCACCCTCAGGGCAGGCAGAAATTAGCTCGGTTCAATGCCCATGAGTTTGCCACACTCGTCATCGACATTCTCAGTGACGCCAAGAGGAGACAGCAAGGCAGCCCTCTCTCTAGTTCTAAAGGTAACAACTGCTTAAACCTCTACATGTTTGCTTTTTTTGCCTTCTAAACTTGACACGAGTGTTAAATTTAAAGTTCTAAACTAATTAAAGCAGTCAACAGCACAACAGCTTAAAGTCCTGTAAGTTTTATTGGTGGTACATTGTGTGCAAAGTTTACCTGTTTGATCCCTGATGAATTAACAGTATTTCAGGTTTATCTCATATGTGATTCTTTTTTTCCCCTTTTGGGTCACTTACGTTCCCTATAAGATTGTATCCTGAAATTAACCCAGAAGTCTGACTTAGATCTTGTTAAAGAATGTTAGAAAATGAACTCTTGATTGAAATGGCATCTCCCCTGCTGTTGCATACCTGCAAAACTGAGTTCTAAGTAATGAAAATTTGTTTCTGTAAACTTCGAATGTCTACAGTGAGAACTATTGTGATTTAAAATTATAAACAGAGCACTGGGCATCTGTCTCAGAGGTGCCCTGTTGAGTCTAGTTCATACCCACGGTCCTATCTACACACTTAAGAATGTACTTCTTCTCCACCCCTATTACTGTATCCTTATTGTTTTTTCTAGTTATAGAAACCATACTTTTTTATTGAAAGCATTTAAACAAAAGAAATATGTACCATAAAAATTAAGCTTTCAGTCCGTATCACGTTTCCCAAAGACAGTAATCATTAACCAACAGCAGTTTGTTCTTTCCTCTTGCCTGTTCAGGAATCTGATTTTTATCAGTTCAACCAGAAATAAGGAAGTTCTGAAAAGGTTTATTAAATTTTGATGAAGGCTCAGTGACAAGAGTCTTTACATAAATTTGAAGTCTCAAAATGTGCCTATTCTTTGATTTGATAGTTCCATTCCTAGATGTTAACTCAAGGGAAATAATCAAAGATGTTACATGCATGTTATGTATAACAGCAAAAACATTAGAAACAACTAATAGAGGAATAGTCACATATGTAAATGGTACACATCTTTTTCAGAGAATATGTAATGATACGGGATAAAGTAATCAATTTTTTTAAAATGTTTAGTATAAAATCCCGGTTTTGTAAGGAAAACGTATACACACACACACAGACACACTTGTATACAAGTGATCATGCCACATGTAAGAATAAATACAAAATTGATCCTCATCTGCACGTTCCATATTTGCAGATTCATCTACTTGCTAAAATTTATTGTAACCCCGAAATTAATAGTAAAAGCACTTTCAAGGTCATTCTTGGACTTGTGCAGAATGACAAAAAATAAGAGTTACCCAAAGCACATGTTTCTAGCTGACAGGTTGAACAAGGTGATTCCCTGCCCTCTTATTTTAGCACTCATACTATAAAATTGAAGTGTCCTTTTCCTAGTCTATGTAGTGCCATGTTTTTCACACTTTTGTGCTTTCCGTAGGTGATTTAAGTGTTTAAAAACGGCCCCCAAGCGTAGTGCTGAAGTGCTGTCTAGTGTTCTGAGTGCCAGAAGGCTGTGACGTGTCCTGTGAGAAAATGTATGTTCGATAAGCATCGTTCAGGCCTGATTTATAGTGCTGTTGACCATGATGAGTTCAATGTTAATGAATCCACAATATATACTAAATAAGGTGTCTTTAAACAGAAACACATAAAACAAGGTTACATATTGATTGGTTGATGAAAATCTGACCAGAGGCTCTCAGGAACCTAACCGTATATTTTCCCAGAAGCATTGATACGGTGCTAACTAAGTCTTCACAGCAACTTTTAGAACATAACTGCTAAGAATAACAAGAATTGACCATGTGTGTATGTATGTGCTTTAAGAAAGACCAGAAAGAAATAGATCAGCATATAACAATGGCTGTGATTACTCTGTCTTCCTTGTTCATTAGTTTCCAAATTTTCTATATTGAATCTTTGTTACTTCTGTAATCATTATATTTATGTTTTTAAATATTAATTTTAAAAATTAAAATAGGACCTAGTCCTTTTAAGTAACCATAATTCATCACCCAGATATCATCCATCAAGATATCTAGGAAACAATTTTAGAAATCAGAAGTTAGCTTGAGTTGCCTGAAAGAAATTGGAGAGACTTAGGTAGTTTGTGAAATCTTTTATTCAAAATGTGTTAGATCTTGTAGAATCCTCCGTGTTTCCCTGTGGAATAGACACTCCTAATGACATAAATGTGTATCCTTTGGATTTATTCTCCTCTCCTCTTTCCCTCCCTCCCTCCCTCTCCCCCTCCCCCCCCCTTACTCACTCACTCTGTCTCTAGGATTCAGGTGACTAAATGCCAATGTTCCTATTTGAACACCTAGTTTCTAGGCTCCAGTTTTAACAATTTGCTTTCTGTTTTGACTTGACATTACCTTATAAGCAAGTTACAAGTGATAATCAAATTACAGTTTATCTTACTAGTTACAGCTTTATCTTGGTGATCTGAGCTGTGCTCTGTCTATAGAAACGTGGGAGCCTGCCTCCTTGATCTGAGCAGCTCTTTCCTAAGCCATCTCCTTAATTTGCCCATATTTGGCAGGTAGATGAGAGGAATGCTAGAATCTCTCTATGCAGCTGTCTGTCTGATGGAAAACAACTTCTGCTATCCCTACGTTGGTGTGAAAATAACATTGCTGTTTCTATCTTCTTTCGGTAAACCAAAAAATCTTCCAATCAGTCGTTTTTTGGAAGAAAAAAAGATGTCTTAAGCCTGAAGTAAAGTCATTTGCTTCCATTGACAGACAATGTGGAGCTCATACTGAAAACAGTCAGTAACCAGCACAGTAATGAGAGTCAAGACAATGACCAGCCGGACTATGACAGCGTGGCCTCAGATGAAGACACGGATTTGGAAACCACTGCAAGCAAAGCGAACCGGCAGAAGGTGAGGGGACACACTTCACACAGAAGGGCGAACGTGTTTCTTTCAAAAATCTTTCTCCTGCAGATTTGTCTTATTTGTCAGTCATGTGAGGGCTAGCCTTACAAAAGGTGCTACGGAGGTAAAGTTGGGTTTATTACTGGCTCGGGCCAAGCAGGGTGAACGAAGGTAAATGGTTTTAACATAGGGGTCCTTTGTCCCTGAATCACATCCCTGCTGCAGTCGTGACTTGATAAAACTTGTGAGGAATGACTGGTGTGCTCCATTCATTCAACAAATGCTTACTGAGTGCCTTCTCTGGATATTGCTCTCCTGAATGAGGCCTAGTCCCTTTCTTGTGGGGAGTCACCACCCAGCAAAGAGAGACTTGCAGGAGAAGGCACAGAGTGATACGTGTCATCCGACGCCCAACCGGAAGCTGAGGGAGTGAGAGGAGAGAGGACTTGTTGCTGAATCAGGACAGGCTTTGCAAATGGGATGGCTCTTAGGGTGTGCTGTAAAGGACGCATGGGAGGTGGTATGTGGGGCAAGCAGGGAAGGGCACTGTATGCAGAGAGTGAAACCTGTGCATTTGGGGGCAAAGCTGGGCATGCGAGGGACATAGGGACTGCCTAAAAGGGGTGGGACTCAGAGCTTCAGTAGAGGAATGTGACGCCAGACTGAAGAGCCTGGGCCTTGCGGGCCATGCAGAGCCCAGGAAGCTTTAGGCAGGGCAGGAGGACAAAGGCCAGAGCTATGTCTGGGGAGGACTGTTCTGGTGGGTCAGAAAGTGGGAACCCAGTTAGGGTACTTCCGAAGAAATCCAGACAGGAGCTGACACAGGCCACCTCAGGGCCTGGGCTAGGAAAGCCCAGGTGAGAGAAAGACCTTGGCACCAGAGTGTGAGCCCAAGGAGAGGGTGGCTGGCCTTGGGTGATCTATACTCTTCTGGTCCCTGGGACTAGCCCACAGAGGGGCTCAGCAAACATACGAGAATGGATGAATGAGAAGGTAGAACAGAAAAATCTTGGCAGTAAGTTGGAGAGTTGAAGTGGGGAGATAGACTTCTAGAAGATGTGTCCAGAGTTTTTTGGCTCACGTGACTGTGAAAATGGTAGTGCCATTGGCAGATGCAGGAGACGCCCCTGCCCAGACTCCTTGGAAGCTGCCCTGTTTTAAGCCAGGTCATTCCAGGACCCTCCGTGACTGCCTGGCCTCCTCTGCCCTCCACCCTGCACACCTGCTCCCTCTAGATGAGCTCTGCCGCTGCTGGAACGTTCTTCCTCCACACCTGTCTGACTGATCCCCTCAGCTCCCAGGCTCTTGCCCACCTCTCGCCCACTCACAGCTCACCCCAGCTCCCAATTCACACGCAGCCCACCTTCACCCTTGCTCCGGCCCCTCAGCCCCCTGCCCTGCTCCATCTGATCTTTTCCCACAGCACTAATCACCTTTGATCATACTGTGTATTTATTTTTATTTTTTCCTTCTCTCATACTGCTGAGATGTAAACACCATGGAAGCAGGAATTTTTGTCTCTTTTCTGATATATCCCAAGCATATAGAACACTGCCTAATGCTCAATAAAAATGTTGAAATGAATGAATTAATGAAAGAATGAATAAAAAAGAAAAATAAATAAGCGAGAGAAAGGCTTTTAAGACAGGACAGACCTCCTTAGACAGTCATTGTCAGCGTAGATTTGTAGCCCCACTGCCTGTTCCACTAGAAAATACTGCCTTTTAAATTGTTGAAATATTACTTAGTGACCCTACTTCTATCTTTAGTTTTACATTACTCTCAGAGGCCTTGATTTGGTTTAACTTTGCAATTCAGCTGGCATGGTCAGAATTTGAAATTCTTTAGCTGTTAGTCTTTAATGTTATCATCATCTCAGATTGTGAACATTTTCCCCAATTTATTTTTAGAGCCTAGATTCAGATTTATCAGATGGACCAGTCACTGTACAGGAATTTTTGGAGGTCAAAAACGCTCTAGTGGCTTCTGAGGCCAAGATACAACAGCTAATGAAGGTGAATAACAACTTGAGTGACGAGCTGAGAATTATGCAAAAAAAGGTAACATGTTAATAAATGCCAGGAGGGTTGACTCTTTAATCCCATAGTATGAGGAAGAGCCCCAGGCACATGCTTGTGGTCAGAGGGAAGAAAAACAGTTACTCTAACAGACCTAGAAATCTTTGGGCCAAGCTGTCTTTTTGGAAGGAGGATGTGTTTGGATATTTGAAATAAAATAGCTTTGATTAGAAATACATCCAGAGTAAGTTCCCCAAGGAGGAGAAATCCGACAACTTATTTGTTAAGTGTTTGTATCAGTTATAATAATCCTTGCACTTTCCTGTGCTTCCTGAGCACCTGGATGTGATTCTTCCTATTGCTAGTTCTAAAGGATAATCGCACCATGGAGAAAGAGCAGACGAAAGCCCTGGACTGGTGTACGTGTCTATCAGCATTCAAGCCCCGCCCCACACCAGGCAAGGTGCTCTCTGTTCACTCTGACTCTCTGAGTTTTTACCCACCTCTGCCCAGGCAGCCCTGTCCCGCATTCCTGCCTTATTTTTCACTGGTTCTTGCCACTTAACCTGTGGTGTCCTCAGAACCTAGAGCAGAGCCTGCCTCAGAGAGCAGGTTCTTAGTAAATAAAACATTTAGTTTGTACTAGCAAGAACTGCACACTAGTAAGGAACAATCTCATTTGTTCAGCATTTTCTCATGACCTTTTGAGAGAAGCAGAACCGTGTGAATATATTAATCCCTAGAAGGAGAAGGCTGATAGCAGCAAGGAATACGCCAAGGCCGAGGATTCCATAAGTACCTCGTTATGAGAAGCCTAAGAAAAAGAAGTTGAAAAATTCCAAATTTTGCCCTTGACTTTGTGGGTATTGCTCCCATCATTCAGTTCTCTTCAAAAATGAGATGTTGGCCGGGCGCGGTGGCTCACACCTGTGATCCTAGCACTCTGGGAGGCCGAGGCGGGCGGATTGCTCAAGGTCAGGAGTTCGAAACCAGCCTGAGCAAGAGCGAGACCTCGTCTCTACTATAAATAGAAAGAAATTAATTGGCCAACGAAAAATATATAGAAAAAATTAGCCAGGCATGGTGGCGCATGCTTGTAGTCCCAGCTACTC